>JAXMNL010000032.1:228904-240345 GCA_035128595.1 Eptatretus atami | reverse complement strand
ACATAGGCCATTGGCCTAGGGCCCACCGGGGACTTGTGGGTTCTCTGATCGGCCAAGGAGTAGGCTTGTAGGCCCTATAGTAAAATAAGGTAACAAAAAATATAACAGTACATTTTAGAATGCCCGTTTCCCACTATCTATCCATCTGTAGATTATATACATTACATGTTGTATTTAGTGGACTTCATTGTTATATTACGTGTGTTTTTGTGTTGTCAACGTAGGAAGAAAGCGACGATCAGAAAAGGGGAAGACCCTCTCATAACAGGGCCCTTCACTGCTCCTAATGTTGGCAGTGAAGTACCCCGAAACAGCCAGGGGGAAAAAAGAGTGGCATCTATATGTGGAGAATTGCGTTGCTCAAGCCGATGGTGTTGGTCACCCAGATAGCTCGGCATGTACGGTCACCGGAGGATCTGGGTTCGATTCCCAGTCTGGGCGGTAATTCCCACCATGTACATAGATGAGAAAGTGTAAAAAATTGTCATAATTGTCGTTATTAAAATAATGAAACAGTCGCAAAAGTTCAAGCTCACAAAAAATTGCACAAAACGAGCTGGCCAATGGACATGACGGCCAGACCGTGTCTTCCTCACCACCGGCACGTGAGGAACAGCTACGCCCGTGCTGTACTCGCTGCAAAAGTGAGGTTGTGGTTATGACAAGTGCAGTAGTCGGATCGATGTTCAACATAAGCATAACTTCAACCTGTCAATTTGATGGTATCGATGTATTCCATTGTAGTTAATTATTGAAAAACTTGTCAGGATCCAAAGGCAGCTTGGTGATGGTATTCACGTTATAAGTGTGGAAGCATATGTATGAAAATTCTAATACCGTGGCACTGGATTGATAATCTTTGCACATGGATTTATTTTGCAGGACAATGCATTGAGAATCAGAAAATCATGTACCAAATTTTTTTTTTTTTGCATTTTGGGTTACCCATTTTGGGCTTTTAATGTGGCCTCCTAAAATAACCAGTTTCAAATATTGTTATTATAAAGCAAAGGCATGTAGCATATCAAATTAAAGGTCTGGACATTTGTAGCACAAAATATATAGATATATACATATATATATATATAATATATATATAATATAATATATATAAGCATACTATTTTTTATGTTGTCCACAGTATCTATGCCAATTTCCCTGCAATAACAACCACCCAGATTGGCAAATGTTCTTATTTAAAAGTTAATCAATTAGAGAAAGTACATTATGCTTTATGGTATGTTTAGTGGTTCACCATAAAAGTGTATCTGTCTATGTATACACTTAAGTAGTCAACTGTATGGAATAGGTCAAAAATATTTGTTGAAACAAAAAACTATCAAGTTCTAGCAATGCAGTTCAGATTAGTCATCTTCATCCATTGCTGCCTCATGAATCATTTCCCTTAGTCTGTCATTGGGCATTGGTTTGATGGACTCCCTCCTGTTACATCTGTGTTATCTTCATTGTGATGTTCATTGGTTGGTTCTCTGTCTCACTTCGTCTGATCAAGTACAACTCATCAGTTAGCATCTGCTTCACACCTGGGCTTCCAGTTTGAAATCCATTTGTATCCCACAATGATATGAACGCAAGAAAGGCCAATATAGGTCCTCAGATCTGTAAGCGTTTTCAGACAGCCTCATTCTGTTTATGTTGGAATTCTGCATTACTTTAGTTGGATGTGGGCTTATGTTTGACTCTGATACTACATGGAAGGAGCTGGTTCTGTTGTGCCAGAACTAGAAAAGGATTCGCTCAGACACGTTTTTGCCTAGTGGCGATTGCGTTTGGGTGTGTGGTTCGTTTGTTCATGGAACTGGAAAAACAGCAGTGCCATTAAGTCCCCTTTCCAGTCTGGTGTATCTCGGCGAAATCGACGTGTCGATTGCAAAGAAGAGGAACTTCCCTTCACAAGCGTTTCAGGAAGTATACAGACCATTGTTCTGTGCAGCACCTTTCACACTGCAATGAGCAAGTTGCATCTCATATGCGGAAGACACGCTCGTAGTTGATGGAGTACCCAAAACTTATGAAGAATCTCACCCTCGGTCTTACTCCGAGTGGCTTGATAACTTGTCAACCAATTCCAAATACTAGAGGATTCTCATTTGATGTCGAAATGCCTGCTTCCTCATGCTTTGGCAATAGGACACCGACGATCAGAACTGTATGCAAACATGTATAGTCTTGCTATGTTCCGTGTTACTAGTTTGAAAATGCCATTATGCTTTCTTTGTGTTGACTCAAGTTTAACATGGCCCTATTAGATCCAGCGGATGAATGCCTCCAGCGATTGGGAACTTGATTTCATCAACAGGAACCTGAAATTTTCCAACGCTGCTTAGAGCTTCAGCGATGTCCCTTCTTATTACCTTGGGCACTTTCGAAGACTGCTTTCATGTTTGCTGCTCGCATCGCCAGCGTGGCCTCGTCCAAGGTTGTCAATTGCGGCTCTTTTGTTCTTAGACGTGTACATCCGATCTGGTTATTCATATGGTAGAGCGGCAGAAAACTTCAACATCATCAATATTTTCGACAAGGCTACCTTCAAACTTCTCCTTGATATATGCGTATCATTTGAACCATTGACTCTGAGGACTTTTTGATAAACTGCTTTTACTTCACCCATGTCCCGATAGATCCTGATTTCAGCAGGCTGCTATCGAAGAGAGGGAATTCAAATGTCTGCTGAAACCTTGGTTATACTGCTTCGTCGTGTTCTCTCCTGCTGTACCTAGTCGCTGAACTGCTTCAACCCAACAAACAGATGGTATTTGATATCAATCGCAGGGCCATCATTTGGATCGATTGCACACTCAGATTTACTCCACTGCTGTTATTTGCTGTTACTCAACGCAGCCTTTCGGAGCTGTTCCCCGGGTTGAACGCACTGATCTGTGGAGTGCTCCTTTCTCTGAAGCTTCATTACAGAAAAAAGCAGTTGTTTTTATTGTTGTTTTGCACCAGATCGCATGTACGTTCTGTTGACGATGGTTCTATGTGGTGGCGGTGGTGTGTTTTGAGTTCCGTCCTTTCTGGTCTCCAACTTATCGTTGGTTTAGGTTACTTGCCCTGCTTCCAGTGTAGCTTCATATCTGTTTCAGCCCGCTGCAATATGGATTTGTGCGACTGCAATTTTATAACATTCTAGATTGCCATGTGACACCTTTCTGTGATAGTTCATTTGCCACACATCACCAAGCTCTTCTTGGATGGATATGTACTATTATCCCCATAGAGCGAACCGGGGTATTCCACACTCTGATAAACAGCTATATGATTCTGGTCCTTGGTGTTTTACGAGTTTTCCAGATGCTTTGCAAATTGCACATATATTCAAACCTTGTCAAGATGTGGTGCAACTTGATGCTTTTGTGCGTGGAAACTGGAAGGACTTGGAGATGATTCATCCCATAACATAACTTGAGAACAGTTTATTTCAATGTCCACTGACATAATTTCTTCACCCACAAAGCCTTGGAGGTTAAATCACAACTAACAGCATCTTCTTTTAGTCTGACCCTTGACCACTTCTTCTTATTCAATTGACCTGAAAAGCGCAAAAAAAAATAACATACATTGTATGTAGAGTAGGGATACAACTTTTTGCAACTCCATAGTCCTGTATCCATATTCTGATGAGCTTTTGCTAGAAAACAATGAAGAATCAATGTTTTTTGTATTGTTCAAAAAAGTTCACCCATACTAAACTTTGAAATTTGCAATGACTGCATGACCTTAATTCCGCTCCACCAGCATTGATTGCTTCTGCTGATGTTTAGTTTTGATGGCTCTTGTTCTCCAGTGATTTGTCAAGGATGTTCAAAAGCAGTCTTGCAGGGTAGTAAGCTTTTTTAAAGTTAAATAAATAATTAAAACAGGTTCTAGTTTTTGGAAATTCCACCCAAAATGCAATGAAGTACTGAAAAATTTCAAAGTTAGTCATGACGTGAACTTTTTTTTGAACAAATACAAAAAAAACATTGATTTTCATGTTTTCCTAGCAAAAAGCTTTCATCAGAATATTGATAAGTAATGAGTTGCAAAAAAAAGTTGTATCCTAATGTAGATGTTGTTAGCATTCATAATGTTCGAAAAATTAATTATCGCTGTGATGTTGCAGTAATTGATTAAAATTATATCGGCTGCAACAGCATCTGAAATTAACAACAATTCAGATAAGTTCACGATGTTATGTCAATTCAGTATTGATTATATCCATATTTCTAGGCTGGAATCTGCTCAGTTTGATATATTGTTGCGGGCCGGGTATCGCGACGAGCACGACAGCTAAGATGGAACATAGAGTCGACTCAACTAACACCTGGAATTATAGTCGCCACCCCGGACAAACTCCGAGCCGACGGGTCCTTATCGACCGAAGATCCCAATAGGTTGACTGCCAATTTCAATTACCTAAATACTCATGTCTCCAAACTACCGGGAAAATCACCCTCGACGGCCCTCGTAACGAGATTGAGTCCATTAGCGTGCCCGACCCGAGCGAACGGTTTTGCCCGAAGTTCGCGTCCAATCGTACATTTACAGCGACAACAGCTTTTAATTCACCAACACGCGTCACGCTAAGCCAATGGAGGAGAAACACAACGAACTGATACATTTAACAAATGTATTTATTTATAATGGGGGCAGGGGAGCACGCAAGAAGGCAGATAAACCGAAATATATTGGAGAATAAGCAATTTATGTACAAGCACCTATGCAGTTTACCTTAATAGACTGGCACCACCACACAACACACACACACACACACACACACACGCACACACGTACACTCAAGAACCGGTGGCACAGCCTTTATGAGGCTCAGCTTGGAGGGAAAGGTGAACCTGAAGGACCAGGAGCCTGCCCGGACCTTGTCCACATCGTTGTGCTTCGAGCTGGCAAGGGTGGCGGACCAGACCTTTCGCGTGTGAGGTGAATGTGACAACCACTCGCGTCAGGCGAAACCGCGATCATCCACATCGTGTCAACCCGTTTCTCTCTCTCCTGGCTACCGACAGAACACCAGTTGTTTTTTTAACGAACGGAAGCAAACCCTTGCGTTCTGGTCAAGGAAGGACTCTTGAGCTCTAGCTCTCTTTCTCTTTTCGTTCCGATCGCGCCGCAAACTTATTCACCTTGTCTCTGGGGGGGGGGGGGGGGGGGGCGCACGCGCCTCTGCCCTCCTCCGCCCTCCCCGGACGGTTTTGGTGCGAATCGCTCGTCGCCCTGTCACTGGCCAAAACGAGCGGCAAGTCGTCATTGGCCCCGGGCGTGGGGTGACGTCATGCGGACCGCCCTTCTCACCGTCGCGGGTCTGATTGGTGGCCACCCCCCTGTAGCACGCTGATTGGTCGAGGCCGCCACGAGGCTCCTCCTAGAACTCCGCCCACGTACGTGCGACACGCACGCAGAAACAATGCGTCGGTGTGAGGAAGCGAGGTGAGCGTGTTATTCTTGGTGTTAAAAATAAATGAAACCCTATCAAAATAATCACAGCGCAAGTACATTATATTCACCCATTAAACGAGGGAGGGACCTAACTAAAAACACATACTTACGATATAACTGTTCTATAGGACCTGTATGTGGAGTGCTCATGGCTTCCAGATTCACAACAATATTACATGCCCAGTTTAAACCAGAAAACAAAAAAGTTGGTAAATTTTATCATTGAAAAAAGTGTGATTCAGGGGTAGTCACGTATCGGATTGAAAATAATATTGAAATGCTCAAAAAAAATTGCACCATGATTTTTCTGACTCTCAGAATCCATAAGAATGAAAAAAATATATGGTGCCCATGGAATTACATAGCTCTACACTGTCAACCATAGTGGCTGTTTGTCTATCGTGGATGGTGGGAGTACGGTTGCCATGTGTACCCAGGAATTGTCGTCGTTCATGCTGGTTGTAATTTAGCCAATAATGGCTTTGTTCCACCCTCAACCTGGTGGCACCCAAGAATACATTTCTAACTGGTCCACTGGGCTGTGGAAATGTCTTCCTGCATTTTAGCCGTGGCCACAATTCTGATTATTGAGTTGTGGTTGGAGAATGAATGTGAATTATAACATGATGCAGGCCTATGGCAGTGTCAGAACACAATCACCATTTTTTGCATTGCATTGTTTGAGAATTGAAGACAGTGGGGGAGGAATGATATGTTGGGTTTGTAAAATGGATCAGGCTCTGGAGGAGCAAGTGAGCTGTGTCGTCCACTGAGTAATTTATCCCTGGCAAGCTGTGGTGTCTGGAAATGGGGACCCGTCGGGAGAGTTTGGTTGTGCAACCAACGGTAAGAGACCCTTGGTGACCCAGTGGAAGCCAAGAGAGCCTGGATGGTGCAACACCCTCCCCGATGGTGGTTCTGGTTGGGAAAGCAGCGTACCTAAGAGGTAGGGAGACCCCTGGCGACCAGGAGAGTTGAGAGAGCCTGGATTGGTGCGGGGACCCTCCCCAGTGGGAATACAGCAAAAGAGCTCTTTTGCTGTCAGAGACCGAATAGTTGAAGGGGGCAGGGGCAAAGAGGTCAAAGTCGGGCGACTTGTTTTTGGATTTCGCGCCCCACCATCTTGTTGTACGGTACCCCCGCTGCCTAATTAAGGATCCACAATGTGTGTAATAACATTTAAGAAACGCCTTGCTGGATTAGGATGGCTCCGCAGGTAACGTCGGTATTGCGAATCACTGGGAATGCAGTCTTTAGAAAGTTGTAGAAACGTTTATGAATTTTGGTTAAAGTTTTGTCTGTTACGGTAGGTTTTTGTGTGTTTTTCTGACATTTTCTGCATGACAACAGCATGACAGACGGCAAGAGCGAGGAAACCAAGAGTTTTGCAAAATTTGAATTGTTGTGATTAGGGGGTGTTAGAACGTTGAGAATAGGTAAATTAGCCACGGCTCACTTCCCACAGCCCCTCCTAATTATTTCATAGGCCAATTAGGTGTGAGTCGGTAGTGGTAACGCTGGAATGGTAATGCCTGTATTGAACCTTGCAGGAGCTACAGTGATCACAAAAATGCAGGCTTTTCTGCCAAACACTCGGACTATAAAGCTCAAGCGTCACCGTTGTTATATCTGGGTGTGTGTACATTAGGGCCTCATGGCCCTGAAACGCCACAAAAAATTAAAAAAAAAGATTTCTCCTTCATATTCCGCTAAATGACGGGGTGTATTTTGAGAGAACCTGGCGTGTCACCCCACGATGTGCACACACATTTTTATGACGGGGCAGTGTCGAGTGAGTGACATTGTAATGTGATGTGAACAACAGTAGTATACGTACATGTTCAGTCATGGTCGCCTACGATGCATGTTAATCACGGGCAAAGAAAATGGAGCAGATGATGGAGAGGAAGGGGTGTAGTTCAGTGAGAGGGATGTTGGGTGGGATTGGGTGGATGGAGAGGAAGGGGTGGTAGTTCAGTGAGAGGATGTTGGTGGGATTGGGTGGATGGAGAGGAAGGTGGTTAGTTCAGTGAGAGGGATGTTGGTGGGATTGGGTAGCTGGAGGGACCCGGTGTTGCCAGCAATGCTGGGTACCTCGCTCCGAAAAGTAAAGACTTTTGGTGTTTCTTGAACTAATGTGAGTATTCTGTTCTGAGATCTCTTGAATGGCCAAGAATCAAAAGATCAGTTGTTTGAAGAAAATTTTGAATTAATATTCCGATTGATGCCACTCTGGCACCCTTGAGCATTTTTGTAGAAAAACCATTAATATGCAAATTAACAGTGGCCATTGTCAAAATTAATATCCCAGAAGTAAGCAATCCAAACAAGCCTGTTGAGGTGTCCAACCATGTTTTTAGGGTCACTGGTCATGATAAACCCACTTAGACTTTGATAACATTGAAATTTAGCTCATTAATATGCAAATTAAGCATACCCGACTCCCTGAATTTGTCCGCGCCGATGGCGTTTGTGCAGTACTGTTATACAACAACAACAAAACTGTTTGAAAATAACCTTGCGCAGAGCCGTTTTATCCCAGTACAGTTGTGAAAAATGGCTGACACTCAGAAGATCAACAGCATGAAACTGTTTCTGATCAAGTAAATTGGCTTGTAATGTAATGGAAAGAAACATGGAGAATTGAGTTTTAAGTAAAGAATAATGTCTTCTGATACAGTAGAATGATCGATATATTTGCAAGCAAGTTTTTTATTTATTATTTTAACATGATCGGTCTGAAAGCAACTGTGTTTATTTTATTGATTTTTAAAAGTACACAGGGTGGAACCTGTTTCCTGATGTTTATAATACCTCTATTGTTACAGGTTGAGGCTCCATTACCATGGGAGACTTTTCTTCAGTCCCTGCGATGCAACTAAAGCTGGAAAACCTCTGTCCAGACAGAGTGCGAAGTATCATCTGGTCAAGCAAAGCAAGACAAGACAAGATGTATACATGAAGAGCTTGAACAGAGATTACAGGCAGACGAACTCTATCGAGCTCAAATGCCATAGAGACTGTGTGTCAACGTACACATTCACGCTCACACATCGAAAGACACTTGAAACGAATGAGTAATGTCTGTTTTGGAAGATGCTTCAACAAGCAAAAGAAGCCGCCGTTCAAAGACGACAGTATTTGACTTTAAAGAACATTGCATTTTTGCGGAGAAAAGTGCATCATGGACTTTGATAAGAAGAATCCCTAATCGTTGGCGAGTTCTCCTTTGTAGGACTTCAGATTGTGTTGATCGACAACTTTCAAACCAACTATGCAGAGTTTATCGAATTCCTGCCAGGTCAAGATACATTAATGGGTGCAATCACGGATCTCATGCTGCTGATTGCGAGGATACCACGATGACTGTAGAAGTCTGCAATATGTACAATGATCATGGAGGAAAGCTATACTCTCGACGAACCCTGTTATCCAAATTGTTGGATATACTTGGCTCGAGCTTCTGGTTCTTAAGGAATGTTCTTAAGGAACGTTCTTACCAAGATACAATGTTTGGAAAGGCAGTTGTCAAAATACCATCTTTAGACCTCAACAAAGTGGAAATGTTTGTCACTGACCTGTCAGATTCAGAAGACCAAAATTCATCTAAAACAGATGCTTCCAGGTTACGGAATAGGTACTGACAAGGAGTTCCAGTGAGCTTTGAGGTCATCATAGTTCATACTGTCATACTCTGTTAAAAAGCTAAACAGCTTCTTTATTTCTGATAGGCATTGACTCTGCGCATTCACTTTTTTTTTTGGGTTGGAAGTGCCTTCTTCTTTCTCCTTTTAAAAAACAAAAAATCTATCTTTATATATGTATATATATATATATATATATACATTATATATACAAAGATACTTTTTTGTTTTTTAAATGTATACACTTATCACTAAAAGACAAGATCACTCGATACACCACAATGAATTCACATTCATTCCTAAGCAATCTAATATTGTGTAAAAATTGTTTACCATGAACTTCTGACGTGGGATCAAGATGAGTTTCTATCCCAACTGATTCATCAAATAATTTTTTTCTCTTTGTTTGTTCTATCTATGTAGATAGGCTCAGCAAAAGTCCTAGCCTGATCTTCTATTTCATTTCAGAGATGAAGGAGATCAAACTCTCATACAGGTTCACAACTGACAGAAGGTCAGTCTCAACTTTTTGAAGTGATAAGCTGGTTGCATTAAACCTTGTCAAAATCTTATACCATATTACAGTAAGAAGTGCTGTTTCAATTGCTGATCTTTTCAAATGATTCATTTGTTTTTCTGAGACCTTCACCTTCAAGCTTTGTACCACAGTTTGTCTGCTGTAAGAACATATATGTTTCCAGTGCTGACTTTATCTCATGGTAATGTAAAAACACTGCTTTACAGCATCAGCCCTTGGCACTCCAGCGAGTATCTGATAGGGATTTCAGAACAATCCCTGCAGCTGGTAGTGCGGCTTCAAGTAATCCCATCTATATGTGGAGGCTGAGAAGAAGTATTATTAAGGCTTGTAAAAAAACTGAAATATGAAACAGACGCAAGGCAATGATGTTCCTACAAAGTTCAAGGATGACCTGCACAGGGACATAATATGCCAGGGGATTCATAGCCTTTATTCTGGCTTGGAGACCAGTGTAAATCCAGACATATTGGCAGCATTTCATAACTCTGGCCTCTCATGTCACGCGCAAATCAAGACCAACATCTTCAATTAATTGTACAACAGTTAGGCTATGCATGTCTATGAACTTCGAAATCGCTCAACAGGTTTTACATAACGAACTATGATGTAAGTTGGTCAGTATGACTAACATCCGGTGTGGAATCAACACCAACTGAATAATATTGGCTTGTTCACTTCCACTTATGATAACTGAGTGAATTTCTTCAGCCATCAGATTGATATGTCATCAGAAATCGTTTGAGAGATATGAAGTCTTTTCCACTTACCTACAGCAAACTACTTACCCAGATGCTGTGCAAGAAGAGGTCAAATTTTGCTGAGAGTTCTAGTACTCAAGTAATACCATTGTTGCTAGAGCCAAATTCTTTCATCACTACCTCTGAGGAAGACCTCTTATGTCAAAAATTTTAGTGTTTCAACTATGCGCAACAGAACTTCTCTCCAATATTTTCTCTCTACTTCTACTTGCAAAGCCAAAGTGGAATCAATTCGAATGCTGCAAACTGCCTTTACACCCCAAGCAGTAACTGAGTTTTATGCTCTTTACTACTTTCATGTTCAGCAACTCTACGCCGCAGTTTTCAGTCACTAAACCCACTTGTAAACAATGAGACTTGCTTGGAACACAATACATGCCAGTTTTTGGAGGAATTACACAAGCCATTCCCTTTTAACTTTTTCATCATTTGCCATTTTACGTGTAAACAAGGATATGGAACATATTAACTCTTTCCTTTTCACCCTCACCCGCACTTCTTGCGAAGTCACCTTTTGCACAGTTTTGACCAAGAGTCCTACGATTCACAGTTTTTGATCAAAATCAAGAGGATGATTTACTAAATATTCATCAATTATCTGCCGCCAGCTGGGATCACTCGAACACACAAATCAGCACTACATCTTGTTCCACAGAAGTTTCTTATCAGTCAACTGAAATGAATCGATGAAGCTTCAATCACAGGTGGTACTTCTACTTCCATTGCTGATTCACTCAATCTGTGACTGACTCAGCTGACCTTGCTTCGTCGTGGTCATCGCCTGGAGCTTACCGTCACTGGTACTAGGCTCTGAACTTCTTTGGTTTTAAAAAGGTTGTCAGCTTTGGAAGTGATTGGAGTTGTGCAGCTTTGGTTTTTTAACTTTCTCTTTTGTGAGCCACTCTTATTTCTTCTGGGACGGACATAATTAATCTATCTCATGAGAATCCCAAGATTCCAAGGGAAATCTGTAAGCATAAGTAATATATAATTAGTTCCAAAAGTCTAGTAAAGAGACTACCAATATCACCAAAAATAAGA
>JAXMNL010000032.1:217520-228591 GCA_035128595.1 Eptatretus atami | reverse complement strand
AGAAGAGAGATGTATGTTCCCCCTCCATCCCCTTACTCACTTACCTTACCTTACTTTACTCAAATGGCACACTGCTGATAACCGCACGTGAAAAGCTGAATGCCTAAACTCGGTGTTTTGCAGCTAAATTGTGTCAAACCATCATTTCTCTCCAGTCGCACCCAACTGTCCCTGGACTCTGTGTCCTTTTCTTCCTGACAAGGTGGAGAGCTTGCTGTCCAAACTCGACTCAGATTCTGCAACGCGGTCCAAAACGGCATCAGCCACGTGTCCTCAAGCCTGCTTTCTGCTCTTGCTCACCTTCTCTGCTTCTATCTCCCCTTCATTTGGCTCAAGGCCATCTGCCATCTGCTTGGAAATCAGCCAAACATACTGCCCTGGCTGACAAAAAGGTGAAAAACAGATCCTGCAACTACAGACCAATCAGCCTTCTCCCAATATCCAGCAAGGTTATGGAATCCCATCATCGCTTCAAGACATAAATCCTTCTCTTCTCCAATGGGCTTGATTTCTGATCATCAATGTGGTTTCAGACAGGTCACTCTCCCTGGATATGCTGCTTCTGCTCTCCCAACAATGGATGGGAAGCCTCATGCAGAGACAGGAAATCGAGCCGTATCCATGGATATATCAGTGCTTTGAAAACAGTCTGGCACCCTGCCTGCTAAAAAAACTCTTTCTATGGTATCCAAGGCATCTCCACTCATGGCTCGCAGACTTCTCTCCTGATCCGCAGTCAACGTGTGGCCCTAAACTGGAGTTTTTCACCCACCCTTCCTGTCAGCGCTGGAGTTCTCCTCAAGGTAGCGTTCTGCGCCCTGTTTTTCTGCGTTTTTCATCAATGATCTCTCGACTCTCTCTGGAAAATCCTCTATATCTCTTTGCTGATGACTCACACCTCTGCCGTACATCGTCATCCTTCAAGACCGGCAAGCAGCAGCTTCTTCGGTCACTGTGATCTGGATAAAATCAACAAATGGTCCAACACGTGGAACAATGTCTTTTCAATCCGGACAAATTCACACTCACATGTCTCTCGAAAGGACGTTTAAACCCCCCCCCCATCACTTCTCAACACTCCTCTGGAGAAGTCTTTCTTTCAAGCTTCTGGTCTCACTATCTGCATGACCTTTCTGGGAAGCGTCGCCGAAATGGGAATCCTCCGTCGTGCAAGGTCTACCTCGCCCACCTGAGCTCCTGACACTTAACAAAGCTTTGTCCGAGCCTGATGGAGTACTGCTCTCCTTCCTGGGTGTGCTCGCTGCCTCCACCTTTCTCGATTCCAACGCTGTAGAAAACCAAGGCATTTTGGATCATTGGCATCTCCCGCAATGAGGTTGAGTCTTTGGGCCTCTCACTCAATCACCGCAGTTGGTCGGTGGTCTTCTGTCTCTACCGTTTCCTCTCGACAGCCTCGCCCCCTGCTCTCTTGTCTTCTACCGTCTCCTCTCCAGCCTCGCCACCCCCCTCTTCTGTCTTCTACCGTCTCTGCTCCAGCGTGCCTCCCCTGCTCTCCTTGTCTTCTACCGTCTCCTCTCCGCTCGCCCCCCCTGTCCTCTGTCTTCTACCGTCCTCCTCATCAGCTCGCCCCCCTCGCTCTCGTCTGTCTTCCACCGTCTCCTCTCAGCCTCGCCTCCCCTGCTCATCTCTGCTCTCTCTGTCTTTACCGTCTCCAGTCTCAGCTCGCCCCCTGCTTCTCTCTGGGATTTGTCCCCACACAGTTTCGCAAGGCGCTCAAGGTCGCCCACACAACCCCGCTTCTGGTAAAACTACAAAATCAAGGATCCTGCTCACTTCACTCTTTCTTCCTCTTTTGTTCCCGCCTTTGGAAAATAAACTCCTCACTCTAACTTAATTCCCATTTTCCCTCCAGGCCTTCAAAACAAGCTGTTAACACACCTCTTATCATCCCCATCCAATCCTTGATCTTTTCCTACCCCCCGATAATCACCCAGGCACCTCCTTCAAATTCCCTGCTTTCCTTCCTGAAAGTCCCTGTACATGTCATCTTCTATTCCCATGTTCCCATGCCCATCCCTCTCCTTCCACAGATCTCCAAATTCTCATGCCCCCCACTATTTTGTTCCTTTACCACTCCTCCTCCTGTCTCATGCCCCCTTGATGTGCGTTGTGTGGTTAGCTCTCATCCGAGCCCGACAAGGTATAACAAAAAAAAAAACCACACACTGACTCGGCCAAGCATGAGTGTATTTCTCACATCGACTTCACATCCACATTGTGCCTCTCGTTTCCCCTGGTCTCTGTATCTGTCAGGTCAAGTCAGATCAAGATCTGTGAATTGCTACAGGTACATATAACCCTGTTAACCTGTTTCATGGTCAGGTTGTCAGCGACCTGAGAAACCGTCTCCCCCCAACCACGACGTCTGGTGAGCGAGGGTGTTTGATATGACACCAGCACGGTTAAAAACAAAACCTGTCACAAGGTTTGGAGGAGCTCCTTGTGAGCCACGTCCATCATATCTAGTGCAATGTGTCTTCGGACGTCCTCCAGCAGTTTTGGGTTTACGTCGTAATTAGGAGGTTGGTGGCAGGATTTTGCACTCCGGCCACCGTAAAACCCTTCATTCGCAAACACGGAATGAAACCCACTCGTGGAGAGTAATCTCCTGTGCAGCACTTCCTTTCGCAGGGCAGCTTCACCGGATGAGGGATTGGGGCAAAGCCTTCTGGACCCCAATCTTTGATGAGAGGGTAGCCACGGGGTAACCTTCCGCCCATCAGATTGTGGGTTTGCTGAGGTGGTTGTCCACCCAGACGGCAGTCCTCCTTGGGTTAACTGAGGCGCGTCCCTTTAGGTGGTGGCCTGGAATGCCCTAATTCCCTAAGAGAGGATGATCACCTGTCCTCTGTTATCATCTGAGCTAAGCATTTGGAGTGGTATTGCAGATCTGGTTCGGAGACGCGGATTGCCGGCAAGATCATGGTGGTGATTACACCTACTATTGTTCTGACGCGTCTGATGGTTACCATGCCAAGGAGTTGCTGTAGCTGTGGGTCAATAAGCTGACTCCAATCATAATTGAGGTAACAACCGGTCACAAGCGTATTAATGAAGCACTCAGGATTTGTCAGTCTTGGGTGTAATTTCCTGGTCTTTTGTAAATGCTCTGATTGAGGCAGTGATCTCACCATGAAAGGACAAATTCCATGCACGCTCACGGTCTGTGGTGGATCACTGCCCAAGGGAGATACTCTTCTCATCTGGGGATTTCAATGCATCGAATGGAACTGAAGGGAAAGCTGAATGAGACAGTTTGGTCCCCATGGGTCTGGAACTGTGAACCTGATAGCACTAAGTTCTTGACTTTGCAAGAAGTCATGGACTTTGGTGGCCGTTCATGGTTTCAGCATCCACAACCTCATCGCTGGACTTGGTGTTTCCAACGTGGTGGGTGTGCAAAGGAGATGAACCATCGTGTTTGTTTGGGTTGCTGAAAGGATGATCCAGAACTGCATGGTCTACAGAGTGTCAGTTCCTCAATACCAACCAAGGCTTGTGTAGGAACTCTGAAGTTGCAGCTTAAATCCAGGAAAATGGTACATCCAGCCTAGGCTGACGTGGGCAAACTAAGAATGAGAGGCTATCCTGAGGAGTTTTGCGAACAAGCTGAGTGGAGATTTGGGGTGGGGTGGGGGGGGCTGGATCTGGGGAACTCTGAAGAGTTGTGGAGTGTCTTCAAGACCATGATCCCTTGATGTTGCCAGTAGATGTCATGGAAATCACTGAAGGGTGAAGAATAATTTTGTGTCTCAAGGGACATTAGGAATATAAATAAGCAGAGTGAGCTGCTCAGGAGTTGAGGCAGAAAACTGTACAATGTGCTGAGGGTTGGACAGGGAGGTCCTATGGTGGCAGGAATCTGTAGGGGATAGAACATACCTGTGGTCAAGAGATTCTCATCCTGCTTACAGGGAATTCGCACATTGCTTCCTCCAAGCCGTCCCTCGGTGTACTGCAGTTCGAGCAGATGGTTGAAGGCTCTTGACAGAGGAGTCTGAGTGAAGGTCGCTGGGCGGTTCTTTGAGTGGCTGCACCAGGCTGATCAAACTGCTATTGAGTTGGAATCAGGGGTGTTACGATCCTTTATTGCTGACCCTCCATCAACTTATCCAACCTTCGTTTGTGGGAAACACAGACTGCCGGTGAACCGGTTGAAAAGGGGGGAAGCTGCTCTGATCGGTGGCAATCCATGCTGAACTTCTCAAGGCTGGTGGAAATGCTACACTTGCATTTGTCATTGCATGCAGTTCTGTGCTCGTGCTGGAACAAGGCTACATCCCAAATGACTGGAAAAAGGGGGCCTTGTTTGTCCCTCTCTGAAAGGGAGGGTGATTGCCAAGACTGTAAACAACTACCGAGGGGTGACTCTCTCTCGAGTGCCGGGCAAGGTCTTGCTCGGATAATTCTTGTGAAAGTGTTCGCCACCACTGTTTGAGCAGCCAGCGTCCAGAGCAGTCAGGCTTTACAACAAAGAGTTAAACAATTGACCATATCGTTGCTCTGGGTCCCGCAAAACAGGCGGACGCAGTTTATCGGGCGCTTGCTGCTTATGTTGGACTAATGTAAAGCATTTGTTCAGTGAATCGGGGATGCCCTTGGAGGATTCTTGGTCTTCGTGGGTCCACCAAAAACTGAACGACTGTGATGTCGAAACTACACTTTGGTATGAAGAAATGCTGTGATATGTGGTAGGTACACTCTGACTTATTTCTCCAGTCGTTACTGGAGTTCATCAGGGCGTGTGTTATGCCCACACTTTAGCCACTTGTGTATGGACGGATTCTGGGAGGATGTCGGAAAGATCAAGCTGCGCTGCATCGTTTGGATGTTGACATCTCTGACCTTGATTTCGAAAATGATGCAGTCATCTTTGCGGAGACTCTGGATATTATTTGGGGCCGTCGAGGTGCTGAATAGGAGTCGGAGCTTGCTGGGATTACGGTTTCCTGGCTTCGAAACAAGATCAGGCTTTCATGATATTGAATGCTTGCTATCTTGTCTGTTAGCTGTTCGTATGTGAGGATGTAGGTCATGGAGAATCCACTACGTGGGCAGTGATATTCATGTCTCTGCTGGCTGTGAGCCAGAGGTCAATAGAGGTCTGGGTTGGGCTTGGGGGAGTCATGATTCACTGGATCATGGGGTTGGCACTGTCAGGTACTGTGGCAGGAGGACGAAAGTCCGAGTTTTCTGGTCCTTGAATGCTTCCAAGTCTTGCTTTATGGATGCGAGACTTGACTCTGACCAGGGATCGAGATGGAACTTGATTCCCAGGTCTCTTTCGAGAATTCTTGGCTATTGCTGGTCGGACTTTGTGTCCAAGAGCGGTTGCTGAGAGAGACCAAATGAGAATTTGTTACCTGCATTGTTGTAAGCATTCAGTCGGCTGTATGGACATGTGGCTTCGTTTCCTGACGCTGATTCTGCTCACCAGATTAATCTTCTCAGTGAGGGAGCCTCAGGAGGGAGGAGGACAATGGGCCGACTATGTGCCTCGTGGTTGCAGCAGATGGATCAGCATCTCAAGAAGAGTGGGGTTGCGCCAGGCAATCTTGCCTGGGTCTGGCCCAGTGGACCGGCGAGAAAGTGGACACAGCGATGCGCTATCTGCACATGCTCACATACCTGACCATCTCCTCTCTGCTTCATCACCAACCCCCATTTTCCGAGGCCTCAGATCCACCAGCACCCCTTCTGGTGAATACTACCAAAATCAAAGACACTGCTCACTGTCCTCCTTTCCCCCACTCTGGAACAAACTCCACACTCGCTTCATTCCACTTTTCTCCAGGTCTTTATAACAGCTGATTCCCACCTCATAGCTTTGCCAGCCAAACTTGATATTTTATACCCCGTTAATCCACCCAAAACACCTCCTTCAAATTCCCTGTTTTCCTTTCTAAGTCCCTTATTGTCCCATTCTTGTACCCATGTACCCCACCCCATCCCTCTGCCTTCCCCAGATGACTCAAGTCTCTGTTCCCCACGTTTTTGTGCTCCCTTCCACCACTCTGAGTCTCCTACTCCCTTTGTTATACATTGTGAGTGTTAGCAATTATACGATGCCTCGCTGTTGGGTTTTTTAAAACAAAACTCTGAGTGAATCTGAAAATTTTAGAAATCAAGCGATTCCGTATAACTGAGTGTATTTATTTATTTAAGAAAGGATGTCGTCCTCCTTCTGCTGTATCATCTTAATTCATAACTCCCATAGGAGATAGGGTTGCACGGTCAGGAAACCCAAAGCTTAACCATTTGTTTTTAATATTTCCCTCTGTATCATGGACCCGCTTGAGGTCTATTTCAAAAGTGTTAAGAAGTGAGATTGGCGTGTCTATCTGTCCAAATATTTTCGGCCATTTTAACCAAAAGCATTTCTGAAGCCTGCAAGGCGGTTTGAGATGTTTTAAAAGAGCCAGAGAAAAATGGAATATTATGGATGAAACACCCATTTTTCAAGATGACGTTGCATTCGGTCCGCACAATGTTTTTCTTGCATTTTTGTGATCACCAGACCATCTGAAATGAATATTCCGATTAATGCACTAGCAACCCTTGAGCATTTTGTAGCAACCCATTAATATGCAAATTAGCATATTAATGCTAATTAATATTAGGAGTAGAATTAGCGGTTGGCCATTGTCGAAATTACTATTTTCTTAATATCTCCAAATGAGCCTGGTTGAGGTATTCAAACCCATGTTTTTTAGGGTCACTGGTCATGATAAGCCCACTTAAAATTTAATAACATTTAAATTTAGCTCATAATATGCAAATTAGCAGTCACCATTATGAAGAATCTAGATATATAGATAGGAAGGAAAAAAAAACACCTTCAGTCTTTGTGAATATAGATCACTATTATCGACAGTATATGCAATGAAAGCAGCTACATGCAACAAAAAGAAGACATGTCTGTGTAATCAAATGTTCATATAGTAATATATATAGACAGGTTTGTCAAAACCTTATGAAGGCTACTCAAGTGCTTGCGTGTCTCATTCAGTGTCAATCATCATCAAGGGCAAATGCAGCAGCTGCTGTCTGTGCGCTCCATTCCTGCAGCCAGTAATCTCATGGCACATACAGAAACTGTGCATGGTACTTGGCTGCTGTGCAGGCGCGATGAGGCTATGTAGCATTGCTTGTCGGAGGAACATCCACATCGTATGTAGCCTCAGATTCTGGTGTGCAAGAGCAGCATATTGGAAGTAATGATCTTGATGGCATCATCACGTTTCCATGCCGTACTGATGGGATCCAGATGGTGCTGCAGCTCAGCGCTCTTACTTCCGATATTGCTGTCTGGATATGAGCGCATCGAACGTTTTGTTCAAAGGACTCTGTATTGGTGGGCATTTGGTTTCGCCATCTTCAAGACCACACTCTTTGCGAACATCAGACATGTTGCTTCTCTCCTTGCTACCATAGCAAACAGCCATGAACACAGTGGCTTCGGCGATGACATCGTCAATAGATGCATCTACATTCCCAAGTTGTTGAAGTGAATGGCCTGCTGCGAGTGTCTCTTGACAGTCAGTTTACCTCTACCATACATCTGGGCAACAGTGTCGCAATCTGTCAGTGCGTGTAAAGCTAGTAGGTCTTGCACCATCCGGCATGCTTTTCTGGCAGTGGCCCCCAAGTCGATCAACGATCGGCCAGGACATGCTGCTTCATTGTTACGCAGCATTGCAGATGAAGTTTGCGAAGTGATACACAAGCAAGATGACTGTGATGCATTTTGTGCCATCTTCAGCAACTTTAGCGACTTGCTGAATTATGATGACATCTGCCTCCTCATGCGTCGTCTTCAAATCAGTGCAACACTTTGGGCTCCGTGGTGTATTTCACTGGGGGACAGGTAGACTCCTATCCATAATGACAAGCCTGTGTTGCTCTGCTTTTCTCGTTGACTAACGTCAATCAAATTCTGCAAATCAGTTCTATCAGCTGAACTTTCTCAGTTACTGACAGAACCACCAGCTGTGGAGCAGTGGAGTCTGCGGTTCAACCTGTGGCAGCTGCTGGCTTTGCTGCCAGCTCTTGCTAATCTTGTTCACTCTTGATGTGAAATATGCATATCTGTCAAATCCAGATATCATCTGATTTGTCCATCTTTGCCATGATGTAGCTCGTGAAGTTGTCACAAAGTTTGCACAATTCCCCTGTAGGCAATGAATAACCCAGAGAGAGGATTGCACACCATCTAAGATGGTGACTTCAGGTTGTGGACCCAGTTTGTTGAGATTCTTCTTCAATGGTCGACTTGGTCTTGCTATTCTCATCTCCCCTTTTCTTCGAACATTGATGTTTAGCACAGGTACAAGCTTGTACTCTAAGACGTCACATAGTTGATGTTTGACTTTGTTGGAGTCCCATGACCTGGAGTAGATGATTTAGATCACAAACCTCAGTAGATCCACACCGCATGATTTCGGTGTCACTGCATAGTTATGACTTGTTTGATAGGGAGCGTTGAATCCTGCTGGCCTCTCTGGCAATTTTTCTTTCTTTCTTGAACTGTGTAGGAACATCATTGCCTTGCGTCTGTTTCATATTTCAGCTGCTTTTTCTTTTCTTTCCAAACTTTTCTTCATACGAATGACTCTGTGCTCGGCCAATGTCAACTGCCTTGGCGCGTTCACTCTTCTCGGTCAATTATGCCAGTTACAATGTTGAACAACTCTGTCTGCATGTTCGTTTGGGTCGATCCAGGACTGGAGTTTTCTCCTTATCTTATCTCGGTCCTCTGCATCAGATCGTATGCGTGATGGCTTCTCTTCCTGTGAATGGTCACATCTGTGAGTCGTGGACTATCTGACTAAACGTGTGCATACTTATAGGCCCACTTCTTCAGTGTAATGCCAACGATTCCATGTATGCCATGAACATGGACTCGATGTACATATCCGACCATAGGCCCGTCTTGTGCCGCATTACGTGATCTCATTTTAAGAACATTTCCAGAATGTCTCCATGAAGCCTTTCCATCGATCGAAGTGTAGAAGCCATATCTAGCATAGTTTGTGATGTCCAGCCGCAAGAAATGGGGAGCGTCTCCATCACGCTCAGCACGAACAACGCTCATCATGATGAATACAGGTTTCACAAGGTTTTGTACCCATAGTTGTGTGATCATCTCTTTGTTGCTGTTGGTTTCAAGATGTCCATTAAGTCTTCATGACTTTCTGCCTGAGCCATGCTGGAACGAAGGACCTCCTCAGTCACCAATCGTAGGGCCTGAAGTTTTGGGGAAACTTTTTTCCACCAAGCATATGAGCAACACCTCCAAAGGCGATTTCATCAAGTTCTGCACACAACAATGAAACTCATAAGGGTGTGCTGCCACCCAGCCTTGGTATGACAACAGGAATAAACCCATTAACATAACGGCCACTCGATACAGCTGTTGGTCTTTGTGAAGATGGTTACGGTTTGTCCACACTCTGCGGCAGGGCCGGATTTCCAATAGGCAAATAGGCCATTGGCCTAGGGCCCACGGGGACTTGTGGGTTCTCTGATCGGCAAGGAGTAGGCTTGTAGGCCTATAGTAAAATAAGGTAACAAAAAATATACAGTACTTTTAGAATGCCCGTTTCCCACTATCTATCCATCTGTAGATTATATACATTACATGTTGTATTTAGTGGACTTCATTGTTATATTACGTGTGTTTTTTGTGTTCTTATTTTGGTGATATTGGTATCTCTTTACTAGACTTGAACTAATTTATATTACTTTATGCTTACAGATTACTTGGAATCTTGGGGATTCTCATGAGATAGATTAATTATGTCGTCCCAGAAGAAATATAAGAGTGGCTCACAAAAGAGAAAGTTAAAAGAACCAAAGCTGCACAACTCCAATCACTTCCAAAGCTGACAACCTTTTTAAACCAAAGAAGATTCAGAGCCTAGTACCAGTGACGGTAAACTCCAGGCGATGACCACGACGAAGCAAGGTCAGCTGAGTCAGTCACAGATATCGAGTGAATCAGCAATGGAAGTAGAAGTACCACCTGTGATTGAAGCTTCATCCGATTCATCTCAGTTGACTGATAAGAAACTTCTGTGGAACAAGATGTAGTGCTGATTTGTGTGTTCGAGTGATCCAGCTGACTGGCAGATAATTGATGAATATTTAGTAAATCATCCTCTTGATTTTGATCAAAAACTGTGAATCGTAGGACTCTTGGTCAAAACTGTGCAACAAGGTGACTTCGCAAGAAGTGCGGGTGAGGGTGAAAAGGAAAGAGTTTCAATATGTGCCATATCCTTGTTTACACGTAAAATGGCAAATGATGAAAAAGTTAAAAGGGAATGGCTTGTGTATTCCTCCAAAAACTGGCATGTATTTGTGTTCCAAGCAAGTCTCATTGTTTACAAGTGGGTTTAGTGACTTGGAAAAACTGCGGCGTAGAGTTGCTGAACATGAAAGTAGTAAAGAGCATAAAACTCAGTTACTGCTTGGGGTGTAAAGGCAGTTGCAGCATAGTCGAATTGATTCCACTTTGGCTTTGCAAGTAGAAGTAGAGAGAAAATATTGGAGAGAAGTTCTGTTGCGCATAGTTGAAACACTAAAATTTTTGACATAAAGAGGTCTTCCTCTCAGAGGTAGTGATGAAAGAATTGGCTCTAGCAACAATGGTAATTACCTTGGAGTACTAGAACTCTCAGCAAAATTTGACCCTCTTCTTGCACAGCATCTGGGTAAGTATGTTGCTGTAGGTAGTGGAAAGACTTCATATCTCTCAAAAACGATTTCTGATGACATGATCAATTGATGCGCCTGAAGAAATTCACTCATTATCATAAGGAAGGGTGAAACAACCAAAATATTATTCAGTTGGTGTTGATTCCACACCGGATGTTAGTCATACTGACCAACTTACATTCATAGTTCGTTATGTAAAACCTGTTGAGCGATTTCTGAAGTTCATAGACATGCATAGCCTCAACTGTTGTACAATTAATTGAAGATGTTGGTCTTGATTTGCGTGACATGAGAGGCCAGAGTTATGACAATGCTGCCAATATGTCTGGCA
>JAXMNL010000032.1:204670-216872 GCA_035128595.1 Eptatretus atami | reverse complement strand
CTCATCTTGATCCACGTCAGAAGTTCATGGTAAACAATTTTTACACAATATTAGATTGCCTTAGGAATGAATGTGAATTCATTGTGTGTATCGAGTGATCTGTCTTTTAGTGATAAGTGTGTATCACTTTAAAAAAACAAAAAAGTATCTTTGTATATATATATGTATATATATATATATATATATACATATATACAAAGATAGAAGAGAGATGTATGTTCCCCCTCCATCCCCTTACTCACTTACCTTACCTTACTTTACTCAAATGGCACACTGCTGATAACCGCACGTGAAAAGCTGAATGCCTAAACTCGGTGTTTTGCAGCTAAATTGTGTCAAACCATCATTTCTCTCCAGTCGCACCCAACTGTCCCTGGACTCTGTGTCCTTTTCTTCCTGACAAGGTGGAGAGCTTGCTGTCCAAACTCGACTCAGATTCTGCAACGCGGTCCAAAACGGCATCAGCCACGTGTCCTCAAGCCTGCTTTCTGCTCTTGCTCACCTTCTCTGCTTCTATCTCCCCTTCATTTGGCTCAAGGCCATCTGCCATCTGCTTGGAAATCAGCCAAACATACTGCCCTGGCTGACAAAAAGGTGAAAAACAGATCCTGCAACTACAGACCAATCAGCCTTCTCCCAATATCCAGCAAGGTTATGGAATCCCATCATCGCTTCAAGACATAAATCCTTCTCTTCTCCAATGGGCTTGATTTCTGATCATCAATGTGGTTTCAGACAGGTCACTCTCCCTGGATATGCTGCTTCTGCTCTCCCAACAATGGATGGGAAGCCTCATGCAGAGACAGGAAATCGAGCCGTATCCATGGATATATCAGTGCTTTGAAAACAGTCTGGCACCCTGCCTGCTAAAAAAACTCTTTCTATGGTATCCAAGGCATCTCCACTCATGGCTCGCAGACTTCTCTCCTGATCCGCAGTCAACGTGTGGCCCTAAACTGGAGTTTTTCACCCACCCTTCCTGTCAGCGCTGGAGTTCTCCTCAAGGTAGCGTTCTGCGCCCTGTTTTTCTGCGTTTTTCATCAATGATCTCTCGACTCTCTCTGGAAAATCCTCTATATCTCTTTGCTGATGACTCACACCTCTGCCGTACATCGTCATCCTTCAAGACCGGCAAGCAGCAGCTTCTTCGGTCACTGTGATCTGGATAAAATCAACAAATGGTCCAACACGTGGAACAATGTCTTTTCAATCCGGACAAATTCACACTCACATGTCTCTCGAAAGGACGTTTAAACCCCCCCCCCATCACTTCTCAACACTCCTCTGGAGAAGTCTTTCTTTCAAGCTTCTGGTCTCACTATCTGCATGACCTTTCTGGGAAGCGTCGCCGAAATGGGAATCCTCCGTCGTGCAAGGTCTACCTCGCCCACCTGAGCTCCTGACACTTAACAAAGCTTTGTCCGAGCCTGATGGAGTACTGCTCTCCTTCCTGGGTGTGCTCGCTGCCTCCACCTTTCTCGATTCCAACGCTGTAGAAAACCAAGGCATTTTGGATCATTGGCATCTCCCGCAATGAGGTTGAGTCTTTGGGCCTCTCACTCAATCACCGCAGTTGGTCGGTGGTCTTCTGTCTCTACCGTTTCCTCTCGACAGCCTCGCCCCCTGCTCTCTTGTCTTCTACCGTCTCCTCTCCAGCCTCGCCACCCCCCTCTTCTGTCTTCTACCGTCTCTGCTCCAGCGTGCCTCCCCTGCTCTCCTTGTCTTCTACCGTCTCCTCTCCGCTCGCCCCCCCTGTCCTCTGTCTTCTACCGTCCTCCTCATCAGCTCGCCCCCCTCGCTCTCGTCTGTCTTCCACCGTCTCCTCTCAGCCTCGCCTCCCCTGCTCATCTCTGCTCTCTCTGTCTTTACCGTCTCCAGTCTCAGCTCGCCCCCTGCTTCTCTCTGGGATTTGTCCCCACACAGTTTCGCAAGGCGCTCAAGGTCGCCCACACAACCCCGCTTCTGGTAAAACTACAAAATCAAGGATCCTGCTCACTTCACTCTTTCTTCCTCTTTTGTTCCCGCCTTTGGAAAATAAACTCCTCACTCTAACTTAATTCCCATTTTCCCTCCAGGCCTTCAAAACAAGCTGTTAACACACCTCTTATCATCCCCATCCAATCCTTGATCTTTTCCTACCCCCCGATAATCACCCAGGCACCTCCTTCAAATTCCCTGCTTTCCTTCCTGAAAGTCCCTGTACATGTCATCTTCTATTCCCATGTTCCCATGCCCATCCCTCTCCTTCCACAGATCTCCAAATTCTCATGCCCCCCACTATTTTGTTCCTTTACCACTCCTCCTCCTGTCTCATGCCCCCTTGATGTGCGTTGTGTGGTTAGCTCTCATCCGAGCCCGACAAGGTATAACAAAAAAAAAAACCACACACTGACTCGGCCAAGCATGAGTGTATTTCTCACATCGACTTCACATCCACATTGTGCCTCTCGTTTCCCCTGGTCTCTGTATCTGTCAGGTCAAGTCAGATCAAGATCTGTGAATTGCTACAGGTACATATAACCCTGTTAACCTGTTTCATGGTCAGGTTGTCAGCGACCTGAGAAACCGTCTCCCCCCAACCACGACGTCTGGTGAGCGAGGGTGTTTGATATGACACCAGCACGGTTAAAAACAAAACCTGTCACAAGGTTTGGAGGAGCTCCTTGTGAGCCACGTCCATCATATCTAGTGCAATGTGTCTTCGGACGTCCTCCAGCAGTTTTGGGTTTACGTCGTAATTAGGAGGTTGGTGGCAGGATTTTGCACTCCGGCCACCGTAAAACCCTTCATTCGCAAACACGGAATGAAACCCACTCGTGGAGAGTAATCTCCTGTGCAGCACTTCCTTTCGCAGGGCAGCTTCACCGGATGAGGGATTGGGGCAAAGCCTTCTGGACCCCAATCTTTGATGAGAGGGTAGCCACGGGGTAACCTTCCGCCCATCAGATTGTGGGTTTGCTGAGGTGGTTGTCCACCCAGACGGCAGTCCTCCTTGGGTTAACTGAGGCGCGTCCCTTTAGGTGGTGGCCTGGAATGCCCTAATTCCCTAAGAGAGGATGATCACCTGTCCTCTGTTATCATCTGAGCTAAGCATTTGGAGTGGTATTGCAGATCTGGTTCGGAGACGCGGATTGCCGGCAAGATCATGGTGGTGATTACACCTACTATTGTTCTGACGCGTCTGATGGTTACCATGCCAAGGAGTTGCTGTAGCTGTGGGTCAATAAGCTGACTCCAATCATAATTGAGGTAACAACCGGTCACAAGCGTATTAATGAAGCACTCAGGATTTGTCAGTCTTGGGTGTAATTTCCTGGTCTTTTGTAAATGCTCTGATTGAGGCAGTGATCTCACCATGAAAGGACAAATTCCATGCACGCTCACGGTCTGTGGTGGATCACTGCCCAAGGGAGATACTCTTCTCATCTGGGGATTTCAATGCATCGAATGGAACTGAAGGGAAAGCTGAATGAGACAGTTTGGTCCCCATGGGTCTGGAACTGTGAACCTGATAGCACTAAGTTCTTGACTTTGCAAGAAGTCATGGACTTTGGTGGCCGTTCATGGTTTCAGCATCCACAACCTCATCGCTGGACTTGGTGTTTCCAACGTGGTGGGTGTGCAAAGGAGATGAACCATCGTGTTTGTTTGGGTTGCTGAAAGGATGATCCAGAACTGCATGGTCTACAGAGTGTCAGTTCCTCAATACCAACCAAGGCTTGTGTAGGAACTCTGAAGTTGCAGCTTAAATCCAGGAAAATGGTACATCCAGCCTAGGCTGACGTGGGCAAACTAAGAATGAGAGGCTATCCTGAGGAGTTTTGCGAACAAGCTGAGTGGAGATTTGGGGTGGGGTGGGGGGGGCTGGATCTGGGGAACTCTGAAGAGTTGTGGAGTGTCTTCAAGACCATGATCCCTTGATGTTGCCAGTAGATGTCATGGAAATCACTGAAGGGTGAAGAATAATTTTGTGTCTCAAGGGACATTAGGAATATAAATAAGCAGAGTGAGCTGCTCAGGAGTTGAGGCAGAAAACTGTACAATGTGCTGAGGGTTGGACAGGGAGGTCCTATGGTGGCAGGAATCTGTAGGGGATAGAACATACCTGTGGTCAAGAGATTCTCATCCTGCTTACAGGGAATTCGCACATTGCTTCCTCCAAGCCGTCCCTCGGTGTACTGCAGTTCGAGCAGATGGTTGAAGGCTCTTGACAGAGGAGTCTGAGTGAAGGTCGCTGGGCGGTTCTTTGAGTGGCTGCACCAGGCTGATCAAACTGCTATTGAGTTGGAATCAGGGGTGTTACGATCCTTTATTGCTGACCCTACCAATCAACTTTATCCAACCTTGTTTGTGAAAACACCAGACTGCGGTGAACCGGTTGAAAAGGGAGTGAAGCTGCTCGATCCGGTGGCAATCCATGCTAAACTTCTCAAGGCTGGTGGAATGCTACACTTGCATTTGTCTTGCATGCAGTTCTGTGCTCGTGCCTGGAAACGACAGGCCATCCCAAATGACTGGAAAAGGGGCCTTGTTGTCCCTCTCTGAAAGGGAAGGTGATTGCCAAGACTGTAACAACTACCGAGGGTGACTCACTCTCTCGAGATGCCGGGCAAGGTCTTTGCTCGGATAATTCTTTGAAAGTGTTCGCCAACCACCTGTTTGAGCACCAGCGTCCAGAGCAGTCAGGCTTTACAACAAAAGAGTTAAACAATTGAACCATACGTTGCCTCTCTGGGTCCTCGCAAACAGCGGACGCAGTTTCAGTCGGGCTGCTTGCTGCTTATGTTGGACTATGTAAAGCATTTGTTCAGTTGAACGGGATCCCTCTGCGAGGATTCTTGGTCTTCCTGGGGCCACAAAAACTGATCGATGTGATGTCGAAACTACACTTTGTATGAAGAAATGCTGGAATGTGGTAGGTACACACTCTTGACTTATTTCTCAGTCGTTACTGGAGTTCATCAGGGGTGTGTGTATGCCCCACACCTTTCAGCGCACTTGGTATGGACTGATTTGGAGGATGTCGGAAAGATCAAGCTGCGCTGCATCTTTGGGATGTTGACATCTCTGACCTTGATTTCGAAAATGATGCAGTCATTCTTTGCGGGAAGACTCTGGATATTATTTTGGGGCCGTCGATCTGAATGAGGAGTCGAGCTGCTGGGATACGGTTTCCTGGATCGAAACAAGATCAGCTTTCATGATATTGAATGCTTGCTATCTTGTTACGCTGTTCGTAGTGAGGATGTTGAGGTCATGGAGAAATCCACTGTACGTGGGCAGTGATATTCATGTCTCTGCTGCTGTGAGCCAAGGTCAATAGAGTCTGGGTTGGGCTGGGGGAGTCATGATTTCACTGGATATGGGGTTGGCACTGTCAGGCGGACCTGTGGCAGGAGGACGAAAGTCCGAGTTTCTGGTCTTGAATGCTTCAGTCTTGCTTTATGGATGCGAGACTTTGACTCTGACCAGGGATCTCGAGATGGAACTTGATTCCCAGTCTCTTCGAGAATTCTTGGCTATTGCTGTCGGACTTTGTGTCCAAGAGCAGGTTGCTGAGAGAGACCAAATGAGATTTGTTTACCTGCATAGTCTGTAAGCATCAAGTGCGGCTGTTGGAATGTGGGCTGTCGTTTCCTGACGCTGATTCTGCTCACAGATTAATCTTCTAGTGAGGGAGCCTCAAGGAGGAGGAGGACAATTGGGCCGACTATGTCCTCGTGGTTGCAGCAGAGGCATCAGCATCTCAAGAAGATGGGGTTGGCCAGGATCCTGCCTGGGTCTGGCCCAGTGGACCGGCGAGAAAGTTGGACACAGCGATGCGCTGATCCTGCACATGCTCACATACCTGACCATTCCTCTCTGCTTCACACCAACCCCCATTTTCCCGCGGCCTCTCAGATCCACCAGCAACCCCTTTCTGGTGAAACTACCAAAATCAAAGACACTGCTCACCGTCCTCCTTTCCCCCACCTCTGGAACAAACTCCACACTCGCTTCATTCCCACTTTTCTTCCAGGTCTTTATAACAGCTGATTCCCACCTCATAGCTTTGCCAGCCAAACCTTGATATTTTCTACCCCCGTTAATCCACCCACAACCCACCTCCTTCAAATTCCCTGTTTTCTTTCTAAAGTCCTTATGTCCATTTGTTACCCATGGTACCCCACCCATCCCTCTGCTTCCCCAGATTACTCAAGTCTCTGTTCCCCACTTTTGTGCTCCCTCTCCACCACTCGAGTCTCCTACTCCCTTTGTTATACATTGTGAGTGTTAGCAATTATACGATGCCTCGCTGTTGGTGTTTTTTTAAAACAAAACTCTGGAGTGAATCTGAAAATTTTAGAATCAAGCGATTCGTATAACTGAGTGTATTTATTTATTTAAGAAAGGGACTGCGTCCTCCTTCTGCTGTATCATCTTATTCATAACTCCCATAGTGAGATAGGGTTTCACTGGTCAGGAAACCCAACAGCTTGAACCATTTGTTCTTTAATATTTCCTCTGTACATGGGACCCGCTTGGGTCTATTTCAAAGTGTTAAGAAGTGAGGATTGGCGTGTCTATCTGTCAAATATTTTCGGCCATTTTAACCAAAAGCATTTCTGAACCTGCAAGGCGGTTTGGATTTAAAAGACAGAAAATAATGGAATATATGGATGCAAACACCCATTTTTCAAGATGACGTTGCATTCCGGTCCGCACAATGTTTTTCTTGCATTTTTGTGATCACCCAGACCATCTGAAATGAATATTCCGATTAATGCACTAGCAACCCTTGAGCATTTTTGTAGCAACCCATTAGATTGCAAATTGCAATTAATGCTAATTAATATTAGGAGTTAGAATTAGCGAGTTGGCCATTGTCAAATTAACTATTTTTCTTAATATCTCAAATGAGCCGGTTGAGGTATCCAATAACCATGTTTTTTTAGGGTCACTGGTCATGATAAGACCCACTTAAAATTTAATAACATTTAATTTAGCTCATAATATGCAAATTAGCAGTCACCATTATGAAATCTAGATATATAGGATAGGAAGGAAAAAAAAACACTTCAGTCTTTGTGAATATAGATTCACTATTATCGACAGTAATGCAATGGAAAGCAGCTAACATGAACAAAAAGAAGACATTCTGTGTAACAAATGTTCATATATATATATATATAGACAGGTTTGTCAAAACTTATGAAGGTACTCAGTGCTTGGTGTCTCATTCAGTGTCAGTCATCATCAAGGGCAAATGCAGCAGCTGCTGTCTTGGTGCGCTCATTCCTGCAGCCAGTATCTCATGGCACATACAGAAACTGTGCATGGGTACTTGGCTGCTGTGCAGGCGCATTGAGGCTAGTAGCATTGCTTGTCGGAGGAACATCCACAGTCGTATTAGCCCAAGATTCTGGTGTGCAAGAGCAGCATATTGGAAGTAATGATCTTGATGCATCATCACGTTTCCATCCGTACTGATGGGATCCAGAGTGGTGCTGCAGCTCAGCAGCTTACTTCCGATATTGCTGTCTGGATTATGAGCGCAATCGCAACGTTTTGTTCAAAGACTCTGTAGTTGGTGGCATTTGGTTTCGCCATCTTCAAGACCACACTCTTTGCGAACATCAGACATGTTGCTTCTCTCCTTGCTACCATAGCAAACAGCCATGAACACAGTGGCTTCGGCGATGACATCGTCAATAGATGCATCTACATTCCCAAGTTGTTGAAGTGAATGGCCTGCTGCGAGTGTCTCTTGACAGTCAGTTTACCTCTACCATACATCTGGGCAACAGTGTCGCAATCTGTCAGTGCGTGTAAAGCTAGTAGGTCTTGCACCATCCGGCATGCTTTTCTGGCAGTGGCCCCCAAGTCGATCAACGATCGGCCAGGACATGCTGCTTCATTGTTACGCAGCATTGCAGATGAAGTTTGCGAAGTGATACACAAGCAAGATGACTGTGATGCATTTTGTGCCATCTTCAGCAACTTTAGCGACTTGCTGAATTATGATGACATCTGCCTCCTCATGCGTCGTCTTCAAATCAGTGCAACACTTTGGGCTCCGTGGTGTATTTCACTGGGGGACAGGTAGACTCCTATCCATAATGACAAGCCTGTGTTGCTCTGCTTTTCTCGTTGACTAACGTCAATCAAATTCTGCAAATCAGTTCTATCAGCTGAACTTTCTCAGTTACTGACAGAACCACCAGCTGTGGAGCAGTGGAGTCTGCGGTTCAACCTGTGGCAGCTGCTGGCTTTGCTGCCAGCTCTTGCTAATCTTGTTCACTCTTGATGTGAAATATGCATATCTGTCAAATCCAGATATCATCTGATTTGTCCATCTTTGCCATGATGTAGCTCGTGAAGTTGTCACAAAGTTTGCACAATTCCCCTGTAGGCAATGAATAACCCAGAGAGAGGATTGCACACCATCTAAGATGGTGACTTCAGGTTGTGGACCCAGTTTGTTGAGATTCTTCTTCAATGGTCGACTTGGTCTTGCTATTCTCATCTCCCCTTTTCTTCGAACATTGATGTTTAGCACAGGTACAAGCTTGTACTCTAAGACGTCACATAGTTGATGTTTGACTTTGTTGGAGTCCCATGACCTGGAGTAGATGATTTAGATCACAAACCTCAGTAGATCCACACCGCATGATTTCGGTGTCACTGCATAGTTATGACTTGTTTGATAGGGAGCGTTGAATCCTGCTGGCCTCTCTGGCAATTTTTCTTTCTTTCTTGAACTCTGTAGGAACATCATTGCCTTGCGTCTGTTTCATATTTCAGCTGCTTTTTCTTTTCTTTCCAAACTTTTCTTCATACGAATGACTCTGTGCTCGGCCAATGTCAACTGCCTTGGCGCGTTCACTCTTCTCGGTCAATTATGCCAGTTACAATGTTGAACAACTCTGTCTGCATGTTCGTTTGGGTCGATCCAGGACTGGAGTTTTCTCCTTATCTTATCTCGGTCCTCTGCATCAGATCGTATGCGTGATGGCTTCTCTTCCTGTGAATGGTCACATCTGTGAGTCGTGGACTATCTGACTAAACGTGTGCATACTTATAGGCCCACTTCTTCAGTGTAATGCCAACGATTCCATGTATGCCATGAACATGGACTCGATGTACATATCCGACCATAGGCCCGTCTTGTGCCGCATTACGTGATCTCATTTTAAGAACATTTCCAGAATGTCTCCATGAAGCCTTTCCATCGATCGAAGTGTAGAAGCCATATCTAGCATAGTTGTGATGTCCAGCCGCAAGAAATGGGGAGCGTCTCCATCACGCTCAGCACGAACAACGCTCATCATATGAATACAGGTTTCACAAGGTTTTTGTAACCCATAGTTGTGTGATCATACTCTTTGTTGCTTTGGTTTCAAGAGTGTCCATTAAGTCTTCATGACTTTCTGCCTGAGCCATGCTGGAACGAAGGACCTCCTCAGTCACCAATCGTAGGGCCTGAAGTTTTTGGGGAAACTTTTTTCCACCAAGCATATGAGCAACACCTCCAAAGGCGATTTCATCAAGTTTCTGCACACAACAATGAAACTCATAAGGGTGTGCTGCCACCCAGCCTTGGGTATGAAACAGGAATAAACCATTAACATAACGGCCACTCGATACAGCTGTTGGGTCTTTGTGAAGATGGTTACGGTTTGTCCACACTCTGCGGGCAGGGCCGGATTTTCCAATAGGCAACATAGGCCATTGGCCTAGGGCCCACGGGGACTTGTGGGTTTCTCTGATCGGCAAGGAGTAGGCTTGTAGGCCCTATAGTAAAATAAGGTAACAAAAAATATACCAGTACTTTTAGAATGCCCGTTTCCACTATCTATCCATCTGTAGATTATATACATTACATGTTGTATTTAAGTGGACTTCATTGTTATATTACGTGTGTTTTTGTGTTCTTATTTTGTGATATTGGTATCTCTTTACTAGACTTGAACTAATTTATTATTACTTTATGCTTACAGATTATCTTGGAATCTTGGGGATTCTCATGAGATAGATTAATTATGTCGTCCAGAAGAAATAAAGAGTGGCTCACAAAAGAGAAAGTTAAAAAAACCAAAGCTGCACAACTCCAATCACTTCCAAAGCTGACAACCTTTTTAAACCAAAGAAGTTCAGAGCCTAGTACCAGTGACGGTAAACTCCAGGCGATGACCACGACGAAGCAAGGTCAGCTGAGTCAGTCACAGATTCGAGTGAATCAGCAATGGAAGTAGAAGTACCACCTGTGATTGAAGCTTCATCCGATTCATCTCAGTTGACTGATAAGAAACTTCTGTGGAACAAGATGTTAGTGCTGATTTGTGTGTTCGAGTGATCCAGCTGACTGGCAGATAATTGATGAATATTTAGTAAATCATCCTCTTGATTTTGATCAAAAACTGTGAATCGTAGGACTCTTGGTCAAAACTGTGCAACAAGGTGACTTCGCAAGAAGTGCGGGTGAGGGTGAAAAGGAAAGAGTTTCAATATGTCCCATATCCTTGTTTACACGTAAAATGGCAAATGATGAAAAAGTTAAAAGGGAATGGCTTGTGTATTCTCCAAAAACTGGCATGTATTGTGTTCCAAGCAAGTCTCATTGTTTACAAGTGGGTTTAGTGACTTGAAAACTGCGGCGTAGAGTTGCTGAACATGAAAGTAGTAAAGAGCATAAAACTCAGTTACTGCTTGGGGTGTAAAGGCAGTTTGCAGCAAGTCGAATTGATTCCACTTTGGCTTTGCAAGTAGAAGTAGAGAGAAAATATTGGAGAGAAGTTCTGTTGCGCATAGTTGAAACACTAAAATTTTTGACATAAAGAGGTCTTCTCTCAGAGGTAGTGATGAAAGAATTGGCTCTAGCAACAATGGTAATTACTTGGAGTACTAGAACTCTCAGCAAAATTTGACCCTCTTCTTGCACAGCATCTGGGTAAGTAGTGTTGCTGTAGGTAGTGGAAAAGACTTCATATCTCTCAAACGATTTCTGATGACATGATCAATCTGATGGCTGAAGAAATTCACTCAGTTATCATAAGTGAAGTGAACAAGCCAAATATTATTCAGTTGGTGTTGATTCCACACCGGATGTTAGTCATACTGACCAACTTAATCATAGTTCGTTATGTAAAACCTGTTGAGCGATTTCTGAAGTTCATAGACATGCATAGCCTCAACTGTTGTACAATTAATTGAAGATGTTGGTCTTGATTTGCCGTGACATGAGAGGCCAGAGTTATGACAATGCTGCCAATATGTCTGGATTTACACTGGTCTCCAAGCCAGAATAAAGGCTATGAATCCCCTGGCATATTATGTCCCTGTGCAGGTCACTCCTTGAACTTTGTAGGAACATCATTGCCTTGCGTCTGTTTCATATTTCAGTTTTTTTACAAGCCTTAATAATACTTCTTCTCAGCCTCCACATATAGATGGGATTACTTGAAGCCGCACTACCAGCTGCAGGGATTGTTCTGAAATCCCTATCAGATACTCGCTGGAGTGCCAAGGGCTGATGCTGTTAAAGCAGTGTTTTTACATTACCATGAGATAAAGTCACACTGGAAACATATAGTTCTTACAGCAGACAAACTGTGGCTACAAAGCTTGAAGGTGAAGGTCTCAGAAAAACAAATGGAATCATTTGAAAAGATCAGCAATTGAAACAGCACTTCTTACTGTAATATGGTATAAGATTTTGACAAGGTTTAATGCAACCAGCTTATCACTTCAAAAGTTGAGACTGACCTTCTGTCAGTTGTGAACCTGTATGAGAGTTGATCTCCTTCATCTCTGAAATGAAATAGAAGATCAGGCTAGGACTTTTGCTGAGCCTATCTACATAGATAGAACAAACAAAGAGAAAAAAATTATTTGATGAATCAGTTGGGATAGAAACTCATCTTGATCCACGTCAGAAGTTCATGGTAAACAATTTTTACACAATATTAGATTGCCTTAGGAATGAATGTGAATTCATTGTGTGTATCGAGTGATCTGTCTTTTAGTGATAAGTGTATACATTAAAAAACAAAAAAGTATCTTTGTATATATATATGTATATATATATATATATATATACATATATAAAGATACTTTTTTGTTTTTTAAAAGGAGAAGAAGAAGGCACTTCCAACCCCAAAAAAAAAGTGAATGCGCAGAGTCAATGCCTATTCAGAAAAAAGAAGCTGTTTAGCTTTTTAAC
>JAXMNL010000032.1:175152-195435 GCA_035128595.1 Eptatretus atami | reverse complement strand
TGAATTTTTGTTAATTTCAGATGCTGTGCAGCCGATATTTTAATCAATTACTGCAACATCACCACGATAATTAATTTTTCGAAACATTATGACATGCTACAACTCTACATTAGGGATACAACTTTTTTGCAACTCCATAGTCCTGTATCATATTCTGATGAGCTTTTGCTAGTGGACTGGCTTCGCAGCACCAACGCTCTGCACAAGAGTATGTCCCGATGGATGGGAAATATAATTCAAGATCTATATTGAAAATGTCTCATTCAAAAACACAAGGAACCAAATGGTTTTGGCATCTCATGGCTTGTGCAAGCAAATGCACACCAGGTTATGTGTGTATGGGATAGTTGTAGGTGCATTTGTTGATGGTGATGTTTAATCACTCTCTTTCCTTTCTTCTTTCAAGGAAATTGTTGGCGATTAGAAGAGGTAATCCTTTACGTTTTTCTTAGCTTAAACGATTCATATCTATTTTTCGTTTATCCAGTCATAGCACACAACATTGGAGCTTACATGGAGTTATCTGCATGCCAAATATGTGTCCAGTGTTTTCATCAGATTATCAGTGAATGGGAGGATTGAGTGGTAAGGAGAGTGTTACAGGAAGGTTTCTGGTGTAAATAATTACAAATGGTAAAGCAGTGTCATTCACGTACTAGATTATCGTGCAATGACTCCAAGTGCACCTGCTAATAAGATACGTCATGATACCAGATTTAATTAGTTAAACTATTAAGAAATAATATATTTGTTTAAATTAAATCCTTTAACCCTTTCAGTTGTTTGGAATTTTGTACCAAATATCTTTGCCACAACAGTAAATGTACTTCGCATTAAGTTTATTTAATAAACTCTATTCCACACCTTGTCTTTCTGGCCAGAAGCACATTCAAGTCCCAATATCATTCCACTTCAGTTGGGTTTTTAAATTCCACATGACCTTTGTGATTTCTGATTCTTTCATTTATAAGCTTCCACCTGAAACATAATCAGGTGAGCATATTGAGATGGACGTGTCAGTGCCATCCGTCCATAAACACTTTCAACTTCTTCTCCGAAACTGCTGATGGAATTTGCGACCAAACTTGCTAGAAGTTTTTATTTGGTGTGGTGGAACTCAAAGTTTGTGCACGGCAACCTCCCCCTCGACCCAATCAATGCCGAAACTTTTAAATTGGCGATCAATTACCCAAGAGAAAATATATTTAACAATGATGTCATCGTCACGTTGTTTCGCAGCTATATTGGATCTCCATAAGAAAACTTTTTTCAAACCCTCTTCTCTGAAACCGCTTAACTGATCCATGTAATACTTTGCATGTTGATGAACTCACGTCAGAAATATAATTTGATACAATTCGACCATAATTTGTCACTGTGGTTCGGCGTCCATATTGGGATCAAAGGAAAAACCTGTTAAAATTAATTTTCTCTGAAACGCCATTAACTGATCATTGCCAAAACTTAAAATATTATGACTTGACTTCCTGTGAAAACGTTTGATTATAATAAGCCGACCCGAAACACAATACGTCACACACATGACGTCATAATACAGAAAGTGGGAAATATCTCAAAAAATCTTTAATTATAGACACCTTTAAGTAAGCACTTCATCAAATAGGAATAATTTTGACCAATATGAAAGTGACATTTAATACGAAAGTGGGAAATATCTCGAAAAATATTAATTTTCGACACCTTGAATTGCACTTCATCAATAATAGGATAATTTTGACTCAATATGAATTGACATTATAATACGGAGTGGGCCAATATCTGTGAGAACTAAGCTCAAAGGACTGCAAGGAGTGCACTGCTTGAACATATATCCGTACTACCCACCGAAAACCGTGTATTTCTAAGATCCAGTTCTTATTTTTACCTGATCCATCCTTCACTCCACTTTATGGGCAACGAGCCAGGTGAGGCTTGCATGACCATTGTCCTTTATTTTGTTATATCGATATCTATATGAGGCCAGAGGTGGCTGTCTTGTTCGTCTGTGTGCGGTTGACACTGATTGGCTTGAAGCTAGTGTAATGGTGATGGCTCCTGGACAAGATTGATAATTGTATCGTATCGTTTTATTTTAAGCTGATATTCAAAGTCTGATTCCATATTTGTGATTTCAAACTTGGCTTAAATGATTATGTCAAAAACCTGAGTGGAAATTCGGATGGAATTTAGGAAAAAGTGCATTTTTATTTAATTTATTCCCCCCCCCCCCCAAACCCATATAATTGACTAATACGCTCGCCAGGACGTGGAACTCGCAATTTGTTTATTTACAGTTCATTTGATACAACCTTTGAAGATGACTCCGAGGTACCCACACATCGCCTCTAAGCTGTCTAGCCTGGGTTTGAATCCAGGGACCAGCCTCTAAAATGTCATCCTGTGTTTCACAGACTGGGTCAATCATCGGTGTTGTGTGTGTGTGTCGTCCCTCTGATGGACATTAATCTGGGCGTCCTGTCTTTCTGACATTAGTTGATGGGACGTTAAAGATCACCCACATTGTCCGCATGAAGAGTGGTTGACTATTCACCAGCACCATTGGCCCAAATTACAAATTCCTGCCCCAACTATGCCTGGAAGACAATGGCAAACACCCTGTATAACCTTTTGCTCAGGGAAGCTGCTTCGGAGGCACAGACGCTCTGTGCGAGTATGCACATCAAAATCAAAATAAAAGTAACATTTTAATCCAATAATTTAGCCGTTTTTAAAAAGGATTAGAGCACAGAAGTTATAGGGCGAAGGGAGTGGGGAGAGAAAGAGGGGTGGGGAGAGGACAGAGGGGTGGGGAGAGGACAGGTAAATTGGGGGGGGGAGGAGGAAGTTCCCCTCTGTGTCCATCCTGTCCTTCTCCCTACCCTTTGTTGTTCCAATTCTCCTCTATTTTTGTTCCTTCAAACTCTGCTGTTGGTGTCCCCCCACCCCGCTACTGGTTTCTTTTTGTCCTGTTGCAGCCTGATTTGGTTTGTGTTCAAAAGCTCTTTTCCAGGATGGGCCGAGAAGTACTGTATAACTCCGTCCTTGAGGGCAGGAGTTCCTGTTAGTAATAACAATATAATTGTGTCATTATAATCGTATAATTAGTAGTAAATAATTGTAGTAATAATAAATAGTAACATAATTGTTGGCGCAAAAAGTTGGGAGGGGTGTAGCAGTGGTTGGGCCGATGAGGGAGGAGAAGGCTTGGAGGTGGCCCATCCAACTTAGTTAGAACGTTTCTCTGCACACCCAGAGTACAAACACCAATTCAACTTTTTCCACCTGCAGTTTAGAGTGCATATAAGTCACATACCACACAACCACACCAAATTGACATAGTATGATAACTGTAATCCTAATGTGCAAGCATGTTTGATACCCTCTAAGTCCCAATCTCCATTTCCCCAATCTCCGCCCAGTTACCAAAGGCTTTCACTTACGCATCTCAAAGACCAGCATGGCGACCCTTATCCAAATGACAGGACGTTTTCAGGTTGAAAACCAGGATGGCGAGGAGCAGGAAAAAAGGAAAGAAAGGAATGCATGAGGGAAGGAAGGTACCTGTCACCACCTGACCCAGAACCGATATTATCTAGTAAATATGATTCTCTCCTATGAAATTTCACAATTCATTGAATGGACCCAGAGGAGATTTTTTTTGCAACTTTAGGCAGAAACTGACCAGTCTTCTACCATTGGTTTTGGAATAATTGCGGTTGTATTTCTATTTTTCTTCTGATATTAGCCCACAACCTCTCAGTTCAGAGAGAGGTTTGCAATCGCTTCGTTTATCTTTGTGTTGTCTGTCGAGGCCTATGACGTGCTTTACCATTTTGGCAGGTTTATTCATGAAATTTTAACAAGCCTTTAGTATGATGATTAGCCGAAAAACAATAATTAGGTCAAAATGTCATACGAGCAACAGTTGTAACTTTCACGAGCCTTATTAGGCCGGCCGCTTGCTGCGGCAGCACGACATGGCTGGGTTTTATTCCTCCATTTCTTTCTATTTTCACCATTAGAGCTTCAATCTGTCTTTTCAAGGCAGATTGAAACGTTTTTACCCGTTGATAATTTGTCATCAAAGTTTTTAAAAAGTTTTGTTGTGCGTTTTGCTGTTGTTTTATCAAAGTTCAGTTTGTGTACAACAGTGGACTTAGGACGGGCAAAGTGGACAAAAGTGGACAATGGTTGCATTTTGGGATGGTGTCTAGTTCTCAATTTAATTTGAGGTCATTTGGAGTAATTCTGTGGATGTATTTGAGATTTTTTAGCTCGCCTGCGTTCGAAGAACAGAGAGCTATAGCGATACCCCCGGCGTGAGCAGTGAGCGTGAAAATTGTTAAATTTTGCTATTACGGAAAAACTCCTCGACGGTTCACGAAACTTGGTGGGGTAGGTATGGTCCAAGGATCATGCCATTAGATTTTGGACTTGGTCCCCTGCCCCCCAAAAAAATTGTTAGAGAATTTTTTTTTTTTATGCATGTTGTTCCCTGTATTAAGGTGCTTTTCCACCCACCCCCAATATTATGTAGAACTCGTCTTGGTCCCCCCCCCAAAAAAAAAAGTAATTTTGTTACGAGAATTGTAGTTATTTTTAGCATGTCCTACCATGTTTTAAAGAATGATATATCAGCAAACCCCCGCCATATTATTTAGAGCTAGTCTTTAAAAAAACGAAATAAATGATTAAACAGCAAGCATTAGGTGGCTTTGCCACACACAACTCTGGTTATTCCTCTCCACCCTGTCTTTTGTTTGTCTGTCATGTCTGCTTCTTTGTCTGTAGAGCAGGATTATCTCAAAGAGTTATCCGGACGAGATTCAGATGAAATTATGTGGAGAGGTTGGTGTGTGACAAGGACGAACCTTATTCGATTTTTGTGAATCTAAGCACTCGGATGTGAGAACTTTTTTATATTCTCAATAGATTCCAGTCACCATGAAAGGATGGGAGGCAAAACAAACGACACATGGCGTCGAAATTTCAAAAAGTTGTGGACGAGTTTCACTGACAAAACATTGGTGAAGTAGTGGGAAGGTGACAAGAACAAGCCAATTCGATTTCTGAATTAAGGCCCAGATGCAGATCAGGACCTACGTGGGGATACCACAAAAACGTAAAATGGAGTATGTGCTGCTACCAACATAAGCCATCTTGTAGTCCTGTAGTTTAATTAACTGGACCAATGCTAAGGTAGATCTGAACGATGGGACAACAACGAGGAGGAAGAATAAAACCAGAGAGAAAGAGAGAGACCATGAAGCCGCGTGAGAAGCGAAACCCGGCTGAACCCATGAACTAAGTAGAATGGTTGGGATTAGCAAGGTTAAAGGGATAATAAAGATCAATAGGGTCAGAATTGGGACTGAGAAGAGATGCTGTGCACTGTTTTTGTTGAAGTCCTAGAGAAAAGAGTGATAAAAAAACAGTCTCTTCATGTAGTTCTAACAGGGAAAACAAGAATAAAAGAGTATGAGGTGTGCAATCAAACTTGGACAATTGTAAGTTCACCACCGGTGGGGTTACATCCTGTATAGATAATGTGCATCCTGGAGTTCATGGGTGAGGGCAGAAGACTGGCATAGCAGGGGAGCAATAGTTGAAGACGAGGGAAGTAAACAGAAGATTGCCTGGACATTACCTCGTGATGTAGGGAGACAGACCCCACCCCTTATGCCATGGACATCTCCATCCTCCTCAGATAAACAGGCTGTCGCCTCTTCTCTCTCTTCAGACCTATTAGAACTCAGCAAGATTGGTCAAACATTTGGAATAGGTCTTTCAATCCTTGACAAATCTCTCTCTCTCTCTCTTGTCTTCTGTCATGTACTGTCTGTCGTCTACTCCTACTCTCACACACACACACACACACACACACACCACACACACACACACGAGCACACACTCCGTGGGTCTCACAATTCAGCCATTGGATCTTTCGTTGGACCTAACCCAAATTTCAAAGTTAGGCCTCCAAAGCCAGCTGCTGGACTGGGCATTCCTTCGTCACGGCACTCTTGCCTTGGCACACCTGGCTCACTTAATCCACCCACAAAAGCCTTTCTGTCCGAAAGCTTGCATGAGTACTGCTCTCTCCCTACGGAGCCTGGCTTCCCCTTCTCACATATTTGCTCACGCCTCTGACACCGTAGGAAACCAAGGCCCATTCAAAATCATTGGATATCTCCACGATGAACAGCTGAGTTTATTGGTCTTCACTTCGCCATCGCCTGAAAGGTCGGTGGATCTCTCTCTTGTACCACCTCTTTTTGCGTACACCTTCCTGCTCTTTCTGATGCTTTTTCCGCAACCTCCCCCCCCCAAGTTCTGCAAGCACACACGACAGTCCCCATCAACCCCTTAGAGGTGCACCCTACCCGAAATCAGGGACTCACTGCTCACCTACAATCATTCTTCCTTCTTTTTTACACCTTGGAAACAACTTACCACATCCTCTTCAATTCAATGTCTCCTTCAGTATCTTCAACCACAGCTGTTTCCACCACCCATTCTCCAGATTGTCGAACCCCAACTACAATAAACCATTATACTATCTAGCCCCCGTTAAGCCACTCCTCCCATTTCCAATTCCTTCCTGGCATTTCTTCCTTTCTGTAACGCCATCTTGGTCTCACCTACCCTAGTACCACGTACTTTACTCGGACTCCTGTCACTCTCTTGCGTGTAGCACACCCAATATACCCCTTCGATATGAGTCACCTATCTAGCTCATATCATCTATCACCACCCTTGAGCATCGCGCCTCCACCCATGGTTGATCTCTCTGCTGTTGCAGTACTTGTTTCTGCTGTCACTGATACTGATCCAAACTGCGTCATTGGTTCCATATTGCTCTTACAACTTTGATCTTTGATATCCATACACAAAGCACAAGGACCACGCTCAAAAGCAGTCCCACCCTAGTAGTGCGCCATTTTACCTTCATCGTTGTCGTATACGAGAGATTGGCCTTACCTATATAATGATTGGATGTGACTTTAGATTTTCTGCAGAATCCGACGTCTTTCCATGGACTTCTGGGTCTCCGATTACCTGTATGGCAAATATTCATAATGTTGCCACGTTCACGTTAGAGTTTTGGGAGTGGATTGTGGCTTGTTGTCATATTGCTTACTTTATCTTCTCCATATACGTGAATGCATTTCGCATCTTCACTGTCATAATTAATTAAAGTTTTGATGTGGGTGTTTTTGTTGTGCTGTGAAAATAATTTTGTGTGTATTAGTGTGGATTTGTGTACACAATAGAGAAAGGACTTGTGCGATTTTAATAGTCGAAGGTGTTTGTCTTAGCCGATAAAACTAAAAAACGAGAATGCTCAAATGAGCTCAGGTGCGAATCATCAGTACCACATCATGATGACAATCATTGTATCATTGTCGTGTGTCAAGATGGTTGCGATGAAATGAATAACTTCAAAATATCTGCTGCGTGAACATGCAACCAGGCATCTTGCGATTCCCGAAAACGAAGATCTCAATTCAAGTATCTAGCGGCCACTAGTATTCGGTGATTTACACATCGAATACATTATGGAGATATATAGGCGTAATTTTTCCCTCATTAGCTGTGAGGCCTGTGGCTCTGGTATATACATTCATGGCTGGTGATGACGCTCAATCTTTACTTCACGCTCTGGCAGTTGTTCCAACTCGGAGTATGTGTTTCCACGTGCCAACTTGCGCGTGGGCTTTCTGGCATATGACTGATAGGTCATGGTCCAATAAGTTTCACGCCGACGATCCCGGAATGGATACTCTGGCTGTTGTGAATAAGATCAACAACCACACCTGTATGTAGAAATTTGACGTCCAGTAGACTTAATTGATCAGGGGCTGTTCAAACTCAAAACGTCACTCTCTGCATAAGATACACTCTGTTTATCGCATTCCTGCACAACAGAGAGTCCTAAAAATCATATGACTAGAGTGTCTTTTGCGAGAGGACCTCAGTTTTAAGGGCGATTCGACTCCATTAGCGAACGAAGTAAGAGTTTGCCCATCACTAATCTTTTTTTTACCCAGTAATTCAGAGAATGCTGAGAATGACACGTTGTATCCTTATGGCAGCGTCAGAAAGCGGGCGTTGATTGATTTACAGTGAGTATGACTCAAGCTTACAAGCAGAGGTTTCGATGTGAAAACTGTATGGCTGTTCTTAACACAGCAAAAGAAAAGTACCACAGAGGGAAGTGTTAAGTAAGATGCTACGAGACCCACCAACACACTAGGACAGTAAAGCACTTCAGAGGAGTCAAAACTATCAGCAGTACTAAAAAATTTCTTAAAGTAAAAATTTTTATAATTCTGTATAGTATAATTTTTGAAGATGAGGTTCGTTATTTATTGTGCAAATTCCTATTTGGATGTTCTAAGTATGGGAATAATTGTGGTAAGTGCCTATTATGTAGAGTATGATCATGACTGTTGGTTCTCCGCGAGTGAGCATTATCAAGGATATAACTCAATTACACCATCGAAACGTAAGAGTGAACCTCCGTGTGGTTGTTGTCCATACTATAAAACTCAATACATGCTTAAAATGCGTCAACAAACACGATACTGTTCCTTCCATTAGATCATTCTGGGCACTTATTGTTTCCTTCTCACAGCCCCTGGGACCTGCTTAGCCCCACAGCGCCATGGAAATTATTACGAATTAGACGCAGTGCCATTCTTCTGAAGGGAATGCCAGTAAAGACAGACCACCGTCGTCCTGCAGGAAGACCGCATGCCCAAACCTCCGTCGATTGTCCCAGACGCTTCTCATCCGATTCAGCAGTTTAGCGCGGATAACAGGTGCGTTGAACACATTACCGTGTATGATGCGTTTACAATGCTTGTTTAGATTGCATATGTTCTGTTTCAACGTGCGAGGGGCTTCCAGATGACGCCTAACCAGCCATGCAGACTCTCTTTGTGTTCAGTGAAACAGAATACGAGATAAACTGGCTCATGAAGCCCCGCTCTCTGCTTAGCATGGTCTGTGAACTAGAGGACCGTAGAGGACCATCTCGATGGACATTCAAGGAGCCGGAATAGACCCACTGTCTCAGTCTATCACATCACGTAGCACACCTAACTGTCAGCCGCACGGGTAACGACGAGGTGTATTGGGCTGCAGAGATCGTGCTGTCATATCCTCTTCAGGTAGAGTTCAAGGTGCTCTATTCATCTCCCAGATAAAGTTTGCATTACCTCTGTGCGAGCTTTTCCCTTACTTCTTGTGCAATCTTACAGAAACACACATAGAGACGAAGACAGTTCTACGTTGCTCACCCCAGTACAAACATTAACAACAAAACAAAACAGAGTGCACACCAGCACGAACACCCGGAAAGACTCGTATGTCAGCCGTACTCTACGCCGACAGCTGCCTACGCTTCCCGGCTTGCAGACGCGCGCAAAGTCACCACCCCCGAGGCTTATGCGAGCGTTGTCAGTGTGTCATCCCGTCTCCACCGCATCCGTCACACCAACAATCTGCCTCTCCGAATGGATGAGCGCACGTTGTCATGACTCGCACTCACCACCTGACCAATCATGAACAGCAGCATCTAGTTGGGGGTATGTGATTGCCGTCTGAAAGCCGGGGAAAGTAGGGTTTTGCACTGTTTCGGAAAAGTGTGTGCCCAGCGCTCTGTTGGTATTGTTCGTGATGTGAAGAGAACCATAATCGCGTAGGAGAGTCTCCCGCTCGGCGAAGCAATTCTCTCCACTATGATGGACGCCGAAGAAAGGAGCTATGCACACGTCTCGTGTTCCGGCTGTTGTTGAATTTTTCCTATGTGAGCTGGAGCAGACGCCGGGCCATTGACTGTTCGGCTTGCAGTAGCGAAGTTGTACGTATGAGAGAGAAATAAGAAGAGGAGGCGTGGCTTCAGCAATAACTTCGGTGATTGATCCCGTTGGTGTTCGAGGAGGAAGGTGGGCCATCGTTGTGAGCGGACCTTTGGTGTAAGAAGGAGCGGGTCGGCAGGTTTGTTCGTGAAAGCGAGCTGCATGGCTGTTGGCTGAGCCCTGGTGTTACACCGCACAAATTACTCACGCACTTCCCCACCAGAGAGCGCTTGGCACCATTTTGGGTTGCAGGTTTCCCTGCAGGACACGTGGTTTCGATTCCCCAAGCTCCTAAAATTCATCTCTGCGGCACCAGCTACCAGTGCAGAATAAAGGAAGGATTTTCTTTTATTTTACTTTCCCCGTTCTGTTTTGTAACTGTTGTGTAGACGTACTCAACTTTAGTGCTAAATTACTTCATACTTTGATCTTTTGCAATATAAATATTTCATTTTATGTCATTAAACCCTTGTTATATTAAATTTCCTTGTTTGTCTGGTCTATTCGTTGTGGGTTCGAGTATCAACCTTTGTGCTCTCCTTCTGGTACACCCTTGCCGCCCTCCATCCCACGCGTGCTTCTAAATCTCCAAGATCACGTGTTCGCCTCCGAAGGTAGAAACTGTTTGACTCTCTGTCCAGGTCGGTCTTAACTGGACATGGACACGACAATATTGTTTAGCCTGGTGTTGCTTAAGATCTCAGTGTCTTGAGGTTGAAGCCCTGTCATTCGTTAAATAAACCAGGTGGCTTGACTCAGCCAGTCATCCTCGAGGTCGCAGAATGAGTACAACTTGCTGGAAAACGGGGCACGCATCAGTGTACAGCTCCCAGCAATGATGTACCAGCAGCCACAGGCTACAAACGGAATAATAATCATTAATGTATTGCTGGAAAGAGGACATTCCGTTGATATAGATTTCAAAAATCGCAATGGCTGTCCGAAAATTTTGAGTATCCTCACATCATTTCCAGCCAAGAACTTGCTTGTCTGAATTGTGCACTGAGCCATTTTCTTAGAATTGATACTAACCTTCGCCCTTAACATGACTCCTCTTCTTTGGACATCAGAAACATTTTCACCTACCAATACGTTATTTAGAGGGCAGGAGGATGATTCAGTTGGTAGTGTACTCGGCATTTATCTGCCTAGCCTGGTGTTGTACCCACTGCCCAGTAAGGCCAATCTCAGAAGATACATAAACTGGGTCTTGGTTGGCGTTGCTGGGCCGGGAGCTGCATCTAAGAGTTATGCCATCCTTTGGATATCGCGGAAGTAAAGTCACCTGTACCCATTGGCAAATTTGGTTGTGGATAATAAGATGTCATGGTTTGTTCCCAAGACGGCCAAGGCCATTACGTGACTTATACAAGGGGAAATTCCGTGCTTGGGAGTGAGCGATATCAGATTGCTGTGAAGTGGAGAGGTAAGCTGGGGCCAACGCCGTTTCCCATGTGTTTCACGCTGCATCCTTGCACTGAGCGAGAACGTCACCAATTACTGGAGGGATAGCCCAGGTTAGAAAAGCTTTACGGACATAATATGTCCTGTCTTATTGTAATATAGGGGGGAACACTCCATCTTGGAACAGACATGTTATATAGAATATATTTTCACACTCAATCAGCAAAATCACTAAATTTATCAGCCAAAAGCAATTTTCGGACAAGCCATTGCGATTGAGTCTGTCTTAGGTGGGAACGAGGCAGGATGTTTAATAAGAAATTTATTTAATCGTCTACTGTCAACCTTTGAAATACTAAATACCATTATAACATCCCGTCACAATTGTATTCAAACTCCCCAAAGTTACACATGACGATATTCAATGCCAGTTATGAAGTGACTCTTGACTTTCAAGGAGGGGGGGGGGGTGACAACTTAGTCTCATGTTCCCCAGTTCTTAAGAAAACCCGAGCAGGATACGATATTTATGTTGAAGTTTCAGTTGTGGTCACATTCCAAGCAGGCGCCTTGCCGCCGCCATGAGTGCGGACAGAGTGAGTCCACTGGGCCAGTCGTGCTGCAAGTTCCCCAGAGGGTTATCTTCTATCAGCAAAGCAAGCATGATAACCGAGCCCACCATCTCCACTCATGGCTCGCAGACTTCCTCTTCCTGTCGCAGTCAACGAGTGTGGCCCTAATGGAGTTCTTTCATTCCCCTTCCTGTCCAGGCTGGAGTTCCTCAATGGTTGCGTTCTGGGCCCTGTTCTTTTCTGGTTTTTTCATCAATGATCTCTCCGACTCTCTGGAAAAGCCTCTATAATCTCTTTTGCTGATGACTCCCACCCTCTGCACGTACCATTCGGTCATCCCTCAGACCGGCAAGCAGCAGCTTCTTCGCTCACTGCAAGATCGGAATAAATCACAAAACTGGTCCAACACGTGGAACATGTCTTTCCAAATCCGGACAAATCTACACTCTCACTACTGTCTTCGAAAGGACCGTTTAGAAACCCCCCCCATCCACTTTCTCACAATCCTCTGGAGAAGTCCTTTCTTTCAACGCTTCTGGGTCTCACTATCTGCCATGACCCTTTCCTGGGAAAAGCCACATTTCAAACCTCGCCTCCAAAGCCAGTCGCCGACTGGGATCCTCCTCGTGCAAGGTACCTTCCTCGGCCCTGAGCTTCCTGACCACTTACAAAGCTTTTGTCCGCAGGCCTGATGGAAGTACTGCTCTCCCCTCTGGGCTGGTTGCTCCTGCCCTCGACCTTTCTCGGCTTTCACACTATGGAAAACCAAGGGCATTTATGATCATTGGCATCTTCACCGCGATGAGCTGAGTCTTTGGCCTCTCACTCTCTCACTGCAGGTTGGTTGGTGGTCTTTCTGTCTTCTACCGTCTCCTCTCCCAGCCATCGCCCCCCTCTGCTCTCTCTGTTGATTTGTCCCCCACCACATTTCCGCAGGCGCTCAAGGTCCCGCCAACAACCCCCTTCTGGTGAAACTACCAAAATCACGAATCATGCTACCTCTCCACCTTTTCATTCCTCTTTTTTCCCCCTTTGGAGATAAACTCCTCACTCTACATTCCATTATCTTCCCTCCAGGCTTCAAAACGCTGATTCACCACCACCTTCTTATCATCACCGCATCCAAATCCTCGATCTTTTTACCCCGATAAGTCCACACCAAGCCCACTTCCTTCCAATTCCGCTGCTTTCCTTTCCTGAGAGTCCCTGTAAAATGTCCATCTCTATTCCCCATGTTCCCCGTCCCATCCCTGCTCCCTTCCACAGATCTCCAAATGTCTCTGTTCCCCACTATTTGTCCTTCCCACTCCCTCCCTCCTGTCTCATGCCCCCCTGATGTTGCGATTGTGTGATGCTCTCATACGGAGCCCGACAAGTATACAAAAAAAAAAAAAACCATTGTACGTTAAGGACCACTGCAGATTGAACATTGCCGAGGAATGAGGAAGTAGAACTGGCCCTTGTGTTTTACTCGATTAATGACGGAAGGAATTGCCTGCTTGGATGTCGTCTCCAAGACCTCAGCAATTGCAGTATGGTTTGTCAACAACTCAACCGGCCAAACAGATAGGATTGAACCAGCATCCGACAGAGATGCAGCTGGTTTCTTAAGTCAGGCTCAGGGAGTTGCAGGCAGAGTCGTGGTTAACATGCAACACTCATCAATTCTCTCTTTGCTGTTTGAGGCCAGTTTAAAAAAATTGAAATTCGCTTGGACAGCCGCACACGCAGCTGTTGCCTCTCTCGCTGTCGTGCATTCGTGTCTCCTCCTGAAGTTGGCTCTCTGCCCACCTTTTATGGTGTCTTACACAAGGTCTGCGTCGAGTGTCTGCATCCTTCGTCTTTGTAGACGTGCTGTGTATGTGGCCCGGATCAGCGCATGTCCATTTATAACCCTTCTCCCAGCTGTTTTCTCTTTCATTCTTAGAGTATATTTGGACACATTAGTCAAAACACTGCATTGTATGAATTATTGTCCACGTGTCCATGTGCAAGCCTTGCATGAGTGCCCTTCCACACAGTAACAACATACTTGATACCTTGTGTATGTGTGTAGTTGACCCATGCGTTGGAAATGAGCGATAAATATGGGAAGTAGGCCATATCACTGAAACTATTTATGTAGGCCAAACGAGCGAGGTTCATCGAGAATGGAAGTGTCCCGAATACAAGGTAGTTACCGAGGATGTGACATTGTGCTTATAAGGATTGGCTAATTTTTCTGTGCTTTACAGTAAACACTTGGTCATTTACCAGACAGAAAGCAATTCTGCAGCGCCTCGTAGGACAGAGGGTCAACAAGAGGAACTTCACATGTCCCACGACACCAAGGCTCTGGATCATCCCATTTACATTTACAGCTCATCTCCTGCTACCATCGCACTTGGCTGCAAGAGATGCGGATTCAGCAAGGCGTAAGTTTTTAAAACTTAGCTTCCATACATGGACCACTTTATGCATTTAAGCTGTAGCAGTGTTATTGACCAATACAGCCTAGAATACTTTGTTTAGAATTAGGCCAAGGACAAAGGCATGGGTGTAGATGCATGACCTTTGTGCAGCAGGCGGAACAATTGGGCATGCTGAACGGCAGAAGATATTCCATGTTAAAGAAGGATGAGCTTGCGTGCAGTGTGCGAGAGACGAGGGTGCGCGTGTTGTACGCCAGCTTCATGGTGGCAAAAGTCCTCTCTCGAGGTTTGTGAAACGGCACTGAGCGCTCCTCTTCTCTCATGTTTCTTTTACATGTATTTATAATCACTACAAACACCCACTTCCTAAGGGGGAGTGCCACAGGGGCGGGGGGGGCGGGTGTTCATGTTATTTATTCCTATGATTTGATTATTTTATTAATACCATAGAGAGTACCCGCCCTCCGTGGCGGATCTATGTTCCAGCATGCAACTCCTTCTTCTTGACACATCCTTTATTTTTGGAGGTGCAGAGCAAACATTACCGCTGGCCTTGATCGCTCCCAAAAATGTACAAACATAATCCGGTTATTATACATGAAGCAGACACACATGCACTGCCCACAAAGGAAGGAAAATTGCCAAGGATGGTAGAAATTTTTTCTACCCATTGCTCGTACAATACAAAACAGTGCCTCCTCATGTACCCCTTATGATGCTGACGATGGTTTTGTGTTTTACGACTGCCGAAGGTCCAAACAGTCTTTTGACTGTTTTCATCTTTCAGGTTTTTGTTTTTTTTTAATTTCAGTGAGGACAATTTGCGGTTCGTCATAGGTGAAATGTCTCTCTGTTTGAGCATGTGAGCACATTAGGATGGGAAGAAGTCAAACAATGCAGACCACACCATATAACCATAACTACAGTATTAATTGTTTTCCTTGTAATTGACTTCTTCAACATCTTCCCCGCAACTAAAGTCAGTAACAGGTGTCTAGTTCTCGAATTCCTTCTGGATTATCCGTTGGATAACGGTTTTTGTAACATTTGGTACTCTCACAATCTTACCGAAACCTCAAGTGCTACAACTCATCCATTTCGCCTACGGGACCACTATTCTGAAAAATGCTCCTTTCCCCTAAATTTATTTCATTGCTTCCTAAATGCAAAACCCTTGTGTCATATGACACTATTCTTATAAAATGAGGCTGACAATAATGAACCCATACTCCACTTTTATTACTTTCTATTCAGAAGAATACCAGAAAACATGACGTCACAACCTTAACCTTCCATCAATATCCCTTACTGATTACTCGTGCTTCTTTAAACAACGCCACAGCCTACCCATCCCTCTCCTCCCAAAAAAATAATCCTGCCAGGCACCTGGTCAGAATTGTTCATTCCCCCAGTCCTGTTTCAAGAAACCAGTTACAATTATAACCTCACGCGGGATTACCATTAGCCACGCCAAAATGGTTTCTTGATGCAAAATCTGCAATGACAGGGGTCATTACATGTATAGAAAATCGAGTTATCGACGTCTACCACTTAAGGTGTGACTTCCATCCAGTTGAGCGGTGTCCCATAAGCAGTTGAGTTTGAGATGTGGGTGAGGTGCAAGGACAAGTTCAATAAGAAGCAAGAATAGCGTATCACCAGTGGGTCAATTGGCGTTGATATCCATGAAATAATTTTGATTCAATCAGCTTGACTGCTTGACATTAAATGGCCAGTGCCCGTGCAAATAAGCTGATCACCAAAAGGGTTCGTGATTGTATCCTGCGGTTTGAAAGGAGTGACTACCCGCAGAAGATAGGCCACGACGCAGCACGTGGACCGAAGTCCATGATCAAGAGAGAAATGACGTTTGCTTAAGATAGGGCTGCGAAGGCAGGTTTAACTCCAGTGAACTCACTGAACTGTTGTTAACTCGAGTGAAAAACTCAATCTGCTGAGCCTTGTACACGGACGGTGTAAGTCATTGAGCTGCCATGCAGAGAAGAGTCACACTCCGTTCCGCCTCGCTCAATGCCGGTCCCATGAGAGGGAGGTACAAGAGCCTGGAAAAGTAGTTCGGCAAAATGATTGGTGAGAAACCAGATTAAAAAAACAAACACAACCTACATACTGCCCATTGTTGGACAAGTAAAGAACAAAATCTGATGTAAAAGTATGAGCAAATTGGCGACCGATGAACAAGTACATAACAAGTCTCCCCCTCCGAAATAGTGAGGAACCAGAATTTGTCAACGTAGGAAGAAAGCGATCGATCAGAAAAGGGAAGACCCTCTCATAACAGGGCCCTTCACTGCTCCTAATGGTTGGCAGTGGTACCCGGCGAAACAGCCAGGGGAAAAAGAGTGGCATCTATATGTGGAGAATTGCGCTTGCCTCAGCCGAGTGTGGTCCCCAGATAGCTCGGCATGGTACGGTTCACCGGAGGATCTGGGTTCGATTCCCAGTCTGGGCGTGTAATTCCCACCATGTACATAGATGAGAAAGGTGTAAAAAATTGTCATAATGTCGTTATTAAATAATGAAACAGTCGAAAAGTTCAAGCTCACAAAAAATTGCACAAAACAGCTGCCAATGGCATGACGGCCAGACCGTGTCTTCCTCACCACCGGCACGTGAGGAACAGCTCGCCCGGTGCTGGTACTCGCTGCACAAGTGAAGGTTGTGGTATGACAAGTGCAGTAGTCGGATTCGATGTTCACATAAGCATATACTTCAACCTGTCAAGTTGATGGTATCGATGTATTCCAATTGAGTTTAATTATTGAAAACTTGTCAGGATCCAAAGGCAGCTGGTGATGGTATTCACGTTATAGTGTGGAAGCATATGTATGAAAATTCTAATACGTGGCACTGGATGATAATTTTCACATGGATTTATTTGCAGACAGATGGCATGAGAATCAGAAAATCATAGGTACCAAATTTTTTTTTTTGCATCTTGGGTTACCATTTGGGGCTTTTAATGTGGCCTCCTAAAATTACCAGTTTCAAATATTGTTATATAAAGCAAAGCATGTAGCATATTTCAAATTAAAGGTCTGGAATTTGTAGCACAAATATATAGATATATACATATAATATTATAATATTATATAATATAATATATATAATCATACTATTCTTTTATGATTGTCCACAGTATCTATGCCAATTTTCCCTGCAATAACAAACCACCCAGGATTGGCAAATGTTCTTATTTAAAGTTATCAATTAGAGAAAGTACATTATTTGCTTTATGGTATGTTTAGTGGTTCACCATAAAGTTATCTGTTTATGTATACACTTAAGTATCAACTGTATGGAATAGGTCAAAAATATTTTGTTTGAAAACAAAAACTATCAAGTTCTAGCAATGCACGTTCAGATAAGTCATCTTCATCCATTGCTGCTCATGAATCATTTCCTCTAGGTCTGGTCATTGGGCATGTGTTTTGATGGACTCCCTCCTGTTACATCTGTGTTATTCTTCATTGTGATGTTCATTGGTTGGTTCTCTGTCTCATCTTCGTCTGATCAAGTACACTCATCTCTAGCATCTGCTCACACCTGGGCTTCAGTTTGAATTCCCATTTGGTATCCCACAATGATATGAACGCAAGAAACCCAATATAGGTCCTCAGATCTGGTAGCGTTTTCAACAGCCTCATTCTGGTTTATGTGGAATTCTGCATACTTGTAGTTGGATGTGGGCTGTATGTTGACTCTTGATACTACATGGAAGGAGCGTGGTTCTGGTTGGTGCCAGACTAAAAGGATTCGCTCAGACACGTGTTGCTCTAGTGTGCGATTGCGTTTGGTGTGTGGTTCGTTTGTGTCATGTGAACTGGAAAAATAGCAGTGCCAGTTAATGTCCCCTTTCAGTCTGGCTGTATCTCGGCGAAATCGACGTGTCGATTGCAAAGAAGAGGAATCTTCCCTTCACAAGGCGTTTCAGGAATATACAGACCATTGTTCTGTGGCAGCACCTTCAGCACTGCATGAGCAAGTTGCATCTCATTGCGGAAGACACGCTCGTAGTTGATGGAGTACCCAAAACTTATGAGAATCTTCACCCTCGGTCTTACTCCAGTGGCTTGATGAACTTTCAGACCAATTCCAAACTACTAGCAGGATTGCTCATTGTGATGTCGAATGCCTGCTTCCTCATGCTGTGGCAATTAGGACACCTGACGATCAGAACTGTATGCAACATGTTAGGTCTTGCTATGTTCCGTGTTACTAGTGTTGAATGCTAGCTTTCTTTGTGTTGACTCAAGTTTAACATGGCCCTATTAGGATCCAGCGGAATGATGCCGTCCAGCGATTTGGGAACTTGATTTCATCTAACAGGAACTGAACATTTCCAACGGCTGCTTTAGAGCTTCAGCGATGTCCCTTCTTATTGACCTTGGTGCACTTTCGAAGACTGCTTTCATGTTGCTGCTCGCATCGCCAGCTGCCTCTCCAAGGTTGTCAAATTCGGCTCTTTTTGTCTAGGACGTGTACATTCCGATCTGGTTTTCATATGGTAAGAGCGGCAGAAACTCAACATCATCAATATTTTCTACAAGGCTACCTTCAAACTTCTCCTTGATATATGCGTATCATTTGAAACCATGACTGCTGAGGACTTTTGATAAACTGCTTTTACTTCACCCATGTCCCGATTAGATCCTGATTTCAGCAGGCTGCTTCGAAGAGTAGGAGAATTCAAATGTCTGCTGAAACCTTGGTTATACTGCTTCGTCGTGTTCTCTCCTGTCTGTACTGAAGTCGCTGAACTGCTTCACCCAACAATTACAGGATGGTATTTTGATTATCAATCGCAGGGCCATACATTTGATCGATTGGCAGCACTCAGATTTACTTTCCACTGCTGGTTATTGCTGTTACTCAACAGCCTTTCGGAGCTGTTCCCCGGTTGTTGAAGCACATTGATCTGGTGGAGTGCTCCTTTCTCTGAAGCTTCATTACAGAAAGAAGCAGTTGTTTTTATTGATTGTTTTGCACCAGATCGCATTGTACGTTCTGTTGACGATGGTTCTATGTGGTGGCTGGTGGTTGTGTTTTGAGGTTCCGTCCTTTCTGGTCTCCAACTTTCGTTGTTTAGGTACTTGCGCCTGCTTCCAGTGTAGCTCATATCTGTTTTTCAGCCCGCTGCAATATGGATTTTGTGCACTGCAATTTTATAAATTTCTAGATTGCCATGTGACACCTTCTGTGATAGTCATTTGCCACACATCACCAAGCTCTTCTTGGATGGATATGTACTATTATCCCCATAGAGCGAACGGGTATTCCACACTCTGATTAAAACAGCTGATATGATTCTGGTCCTGGTGTTTTACGAGTTTTCCAGATGCTTTGCAAATTGCACATATATTCAAACGTCAAAGATGTGGTGCAACTTGAGCTTTTGTGCGTGGAACTGGAAGGACTTGGAGATGATTATCCCATAACATAACTTTGAAACAGTTTATTATCAATGTCCACTCGACATAAGTTCTTCACCCACAAAGCTTGGAGGTTAAATCACAACTACAGCATTCTTTTAGTCTGAACCCTTGACCACTTCTGCTGTATTTCAAGTTGACCTGAAAACGCAAAAAAAAATTAACATACATTGTATGTAGAGTAGGGATACAACTTTTTGCAACTCCATAGTCCTGTATCCATATTTCTGATGAGCTTTTGCTAGAAAACAATGAAGAATCAAGTTTTTTTTGTATTTGTCAAAAGTTCACCATGACTAACTTTGAAATTGCAATTGACTGCATGACCTTAATTGCTCGCTCACAGCATTGATTGCTTCTCTGATGTTTGTTTTGAGGCTCTTGTTCTCCAGTGATTTGTAAGATGTTCAAAAGCAGTCTTTGCAGAGTAGTAGCTTTTTTAAAGGTAAATAAATAATTAAAACAGGGTTCTAGTTTTTGAACCACACAAAATGCCAACTGAGTATAAAAAATTTCAAGTTAGTTCTGGGTGAACTTTTTTGAACAAATACAAAAAAAATTGATTTTCATTGTTTTT
>JAXMNL010000032.1:154637-169668 GCA_035128595.1 Eptatretus atami | reverse complement strand
TAAGTTTAAAAACTTACGCCTTGCTGAATCCCATCTCTTGCAGCCAAGTGCGGATGTCAGCAGGAGATGAGCTGTATGAAATGGGATGACCAGAGCCGTGGTGTCGTGGGACATGGAAGTTCCTCTTGTTGACCCTCTGTCCTACGAGGCGCTGCAGAATTGCTTCCTGTGCTGTAAATGACCGCAGGAGTTAAAGAGAGGTAAGAGAGAGAGAGAGAATGTGTTGGGAGGTAAAGAGAGAAGAGAGATGTGGGAGGGGAGAGAAAGAGAAGGTAAAGAGAGAGAGAGATAAACCAACACATGAAAACTGTTACACAAATTGGATTTTTAGGCGCTGTGCAAGCACCCTCACCGAATTACTTTTGATCGATGTTGCATTGCTGTGTTTGTGCTGTATTTAACCCAAATATTTATCATGCCAAGAAACATTTTATTAAGATACAAAGTTAACACTCGAAATGAAAACGGTTATAATTTAGGATTAATGATGAAGCATTTCTTCAGCATCGCTTGAAGTACTTTTCCATTACATGAAAAAGGCATAACTTTTCCTGAGATCTTGATCAGTGATGTGCCCAATCTTTACCTTAACTGGAACTCTCATGATATCAAACAGAAAACCAAAATTACTGCATTGGAGCATCAGAAGAATTTGGATTAGGATTCGGGTTTCAGGACACTAATTCTCTTCCCTATACCCATCCCAACCTGGTGGTAATTCGATGGGCTTGACAGCGGCTTGAAGCTTCAGATCCTCGGATCTTTGAGCAAAGCACCTTAACCATTGTAGCGAACACAGGCCTTTGGAATACATGAGCAGCGTTTTTACTAGTTTGTTTACTCGTTTCAGATTTTACCTTTTCAATATCGGGAGCTTTCCTGTTGAAAAACCTCTTTTAAGCCTTCTCTTCGATAGAGAAAAATAACGAAGGGGCAAACAAAATTGTGGTAATCCTGTAGAATTGTGTGGTGTTATTGCTTTTAAGAAATGCCTTGTTCTGAGGGAATCTCTTCATGTCGAATGGTCTGTCTGATTAATGCTGCTTCATCTACCTGTATAAAACACTGTGTGTGTGTGTGTGTGTGTGTGTTGTGTGTGTGTGTGTGTGTGTGTAGTTGTCTGTACCCCTTCATAAGGCCAATCTTTTAACGTGACTGTGTGTCATTACGGTGTATTTTTCGGATATAAGAAACTTCGAAAAATATTTTCCATAAAAGAGTAATTACTTCATTTCATTGGAATTGTAGACGGTGACTTATCGACTTGGTGGTCAAGGGCGGTGTCCAGGAATCGTTTAAAAATAACAATAAAATTCATGTGGAAGGAGGTGAAACTTGCCTGCACAGTATGTGCAACGGTGAGCAGAGTAAAACGAGTGTTCATTTTGCATTGTCGGAGTCCGAAAAATAAAGAAAGATAAAGGGACACGGACGCTAGCCGAGCTTCAACACTTGGCACGCTCACGAGGCTGTACCATTTTCGGAACAACATGTCCCAAGAAGATAAGAGAAAATAGGGAAACATTTGTAGCACGTCATGTTTTAAAATAAACCCTTCTTGCTACGAAACGTCAAATTTTCAGTCTCCTTGAATATTTTAGAATAAAATAATTCCAACCTGTTCATTTTGATGGGCTTTTGTACTAGTCTATTAATACTGGAAGGTGTGCGTGTGTGCGTGTGTGTGTGTGTGTGTTTAATTGATTTACTTGCGAGCAAAACTTCATTTCCATTAATGCTGAATACTCCTTTTTAAAAGCTCTCTTTTCATGAATGAAGAAGGAAGAAGCAGAATTGGGAGCTTAATGCCGCATTTCCAACAGGGACATTGAATTTCTCACTGATTGATGGTACACACCCAGCTGGACCAAGACCTCTGACCTTCTTATAAAAATCTGTCTTTTCCATTCTGTCCTCGCTCTATCCCCGGGTTTAGTTATCTGTATACAGCCTTACGCCCTACAGGGATTATACCGATCTCTTTTAACAATCACTAACATCTCATCTCGTTGCCTTCCCTTAAATAATATTCGATCACTCCATATATGCCACACACAGTGATTTAGAAAGGTATTTTTTGTATGTTGAGGTGTAGTTGTGGGTTGGTTGTTTTTTTTTTAACATCTGTTGCTTTTGAGCATATTGGGGGCTCAAATCAAATAGAACTCAATGCCTGGTGTTGGCTCAATGGTTAGGGTGTGGTGGGCTTGGGATCCCATTAATCCTGAGTCAAATCCCCCTCGCTCTTGAATTATTACAGGTGGGTTGACTCTGCCTGTCATTCCTTCCGAGGTCGGGCCAAAAATGATGCAGCATGCTGGTATAACTGTGTCGGAAGTGGCGACCCGTCCAGGATTTGTGCCCAATAGCCAGGGGGAACTGCTTCGGGTGGGACAGCACCAACGCTCTGCACAGGAGGTATGTCCCGATGGATGGAAATATAAATTCAAGAATCTATATTGAAATGTCTCATTCAAAACACAGAAAACAAATGGTTTTTGGCATTCTCATTGGCTGTGCAAGCAAATTGCACACCAGGTTTGTGTGAATGGGATAGGTGTGTTGCCATTTGTGAATGTGATGTTTAATCACTCTCTTTCCTTCTTCTTTCAAGGGAAATTGTTGGCGAGATTAGAAGAGGTAATCCTTTACGGTTTTTCTTCTTAACGATCATATCTATTTCGTTTATCCAAGTCATAGCACACAACATTGGAAGGTTACATGGAGTTATGATTGCCAAATTATGTGCCATGTGTTGTTATCAGATCTATCAGTGAATGGAGGATTGAGTGGTAGGAAGAGTGTTACAGGAAGGTTCTGGGTTAAATTAATTACAAATTGGTAAAGCAAGTGTCATTCACGTACTAAGATTATGTGGCAATGACATCAAGTTGCACCTTGCTAATGAGATACGTGCATGATACCAGATATAATAGTAAATAATAAAATTTATATATTTAAATTAAATGCCTTTAACCCTTTCATTGTTGGAAATTTTGTACCTAAATATCTTGCCACAACAGAAATTGTACTCGCATTAAGTTTTATTTAATAAAACTCTATCCACCACTTGTCTTCTGGCCAGAAGCACATCAAGTCCAATATTCATTCCACTTCAGTTGGGTTTTTAAATACACATGACCGTGTGATTCTGATTCTTCATTTATAGCTCAACCTGGACATTAAATCAGTAGCATATGAGATGCGTTGTCAGTCCACCGTCCATAAAAACACTTTTCAACTTCTTCTCGAAACTGGTCTTGATGGAATTGCCGACCAAACTTGGCTAAAAGTTTTTATATTTGGTTGGGTGGGAACTCAAGTTTGTTCAGGCAACACTCCCCACTCGACCAATCAATGCGAAACTTTAAAATTGCGATCAAGTCCCAAGAGAAATATAGTTTAACATGATGTCATCAGTCACGTTGTTTTCGCCAGCCTATATTGGATTTCTAAGAAAACTTTTTTAAAACCTTCTTCTCTGAACCGCTTTAAACTGATCCATTGTAATACTTTTGCATGTATGATGACTCACGTCAGAAATATTAATTTGATAACAATGACATAATTTTGTCATGTGGTCGCATCCATATTGGATCAAAGGAAAAAAACCGTTAAAATTAATTTTCTCTGAAACCGCTTAAACTGAAATCATTGCAAAAACTTAAAAATATATGATTGGAACTTCCTGTGGAAACGTTTGATTATAATAAGCCGAACCCGAAACACAATACGGTCACCAAGGGACGTCTAATACAGAAAGTGGAAATATCCAAAAAAAATCTAATTAAGACACCTTAAGTTGCACTCATCAAATAGGGATATTTTACCAATATGAAGTGACATTTATAATACAGAAAGGGAAAATCTCGAAAAAATATTAATTTCGAAACCTTGAAGTTGCACTTCATCAAATAGGTATTAATTTTGACCAATATGAAAAAGTGACATTATAATACCGAGTGGGCAATATCTTGAGAAACTGAGGCTCAAAGGACTGAAGGAGTTGCACTGCGTGAACATTATATCCTACTACCCAACCGAAAAACGTGTATTCTAAATCCAGTTCTTATTTTTTACCCTGATCCATCCTTCACTCCACTTTATGGCAACGAGCCAGGTGAGCTGCATGACCATTGGTCCTATTTTGTTATATGATGAATCTATATGAGGCAGAGGTGGCTGTCTGTTCGTCTGTTTGCGGTTGACACTGATTGCTGCTGAAGCTAGGTATGGATCTGCTCCTTGGCAAGAATTGAATATGTATCGTATCGGTTTATTTTAAGCTGATATTCAAAGTCTGATTCCATATTTGATTGATCAAAACTCACATGCTTAAATGATTATGTCAAAAACCTTAGAGTGAAATCGATGGAAATTTAGGGGAAAAAGTGTTTTATTGTTATTTATCCCCCCCCCCAACCCGAATATAATTGAATAATACGCTCGCAGGACGTGGAACTCGCAATTGTTTATTTACAGTTCATTATGATACAACCTTTGGACAGGATGACCTCGAGTACCCACACTCGCCTCTAAGCTGTCTAGCCTGGTTTGAATCCAGACCAGCTCTAAAATGTCATCCTGGTGTTTCACAGACTGGTCAATCATCGGGTGTGTGTGTTGTGTGTGTCGTCCCTCTGATGGACATTAATCTGCGGCGTCCTGTTTCTTCTGACATTAGTTGATGGACGTTAAAGCATCCCCACATTGTCCTTCATGAAGAGTGGGTGACCTATCACCAGACCATGGCCAAATACAAATTCCTGCCCCAAACTACTGCTGAAGACAATGTCAAATCCACCCTGTATAACCTTTGCCAGGAAGGCTGCTTCGGAGCACAGACGCTCTGTAGCGTGAGTATGGCACATCCAAATATCAAATAAAAGTAACAATTTAATCAAAATTTAGCCGTTTAAAAAGGGATAGAGCACGAATATATAGGAAAGGGGAGTGGGGGAAGAAAGAGGGTGGGGGAGAGACAGAGGGGTGGGGGAGAGGACAGGGAAGATTGGGGGGGGAGGAAGAAGTTCCTTCTGTGTCCATCCTGTCCTTCTCCCTACCTATTGTTGTTCCAATTCTCCTTCTTATTTTGTCCTTCAACTCTGCTGTGGTGTCCCCCCACCCTCGCTACTGTTCTTTTTGTCCTGTGCATCCTGATTTGGGTTGTGTTCAAGCTCTTTCCCAGGATGGGCCTGAGAATTACTGTATACTCCGTCTGAGGGCAGGGAGTTCCTGTTAGTAAATAACAATTAATTGTTGTCATAATAATCGTAAGAATAATAAGTAGTAATAATGTATTTAATAATAAATAGTAACAATAATTGGTCGCAAATTATGGGAGGGTGTAGAGGTGGTGGGCGATGAGGAGAGAAGGTTGGAGTGGCCATCCAAACTTAGTAGAAACGTTCTCTGCACACCCAGAGTTACAAACACCATTATTCAAACTTTTCCATCCTGCCGTTTAGGAGTCATATAAGTCACATGACACCACCACACACCACCAAAATTAGACATAGTATGATAACTTAATCCTAAGTGCAGGCATGGTTTGAATACCTCTAAGTCAATCTCCCATCTTCCCAATCCTCCGCCGCAGTTCCAAGCTTGACTACAGCATCTCAAAGACCCAGCATTGCGACCCCTTATCCCAAAATGCAGGACGTCAGGTTGAACAACCAGGATGGCGAGGAGCTGCGATGAGGAAGAAGGTACCTTCAACCCACCTGCCCAGAAACGATATCTATCTGTTAAATATGTTTCTCTCCTATGAAATTGTCACAATTCATTGAATGGACCCAGAGGGAGATTTTTTTTTGCAACTTAGGCAGAAACTGACCGTTCTACCATTTGTTTGGAATAATTGCGTTGTATTTATTTTATCTTCTGGAGTAATTTAGCCCACCAACCTCTCAGTCAAAGAGAGGTTGGTGGCAATCGCTTCTGTGTCTTTGTGTCTGTCTGTCGAGGGCTATGACGTCTTTACATTTCAGGTTTTATCAGAAATTTTTAAACAAGCACACAAATTTAGATGATGGATATAGCCGAAAAAACAATTATTAGGTCAAAATGTCATAGAGCAAAGTTCAATAGTAAACTTTCACGAGCCCTTATTAGCCCGGCCGGCTGCTGTGCAGCACAACATGGCTGGTTTTATTTCGCTTCCATTTCTTCTATTTTCACCATTAGAGCTCAATCTGTCTTTTCAAGGCAGATTGAAACGTTTTTACCGTTTGATAATTTGTCATCAAAGTTTTTAAAAGTTTTTTTTTTGCTGTTGGTTCATCAAGTTCAGTTTGTGTACAAAGTGGACTATGGACGGGCAAAGACAAAATGGACAATGTTTGCAGTTGGATGGGTCTAGTGTCTCATTTCAATTTGAGGTCATTGGAGTAATTGTGGATGTATTTGAGGGTTTTTTAGCTCGCCTGTTTCGAAGAACAGAAGCTTATAGCGATACCCCCGGCGTGAGCTGAGCGTGAAATGTTAATTTTTTGTATTACGAAAAACTCCTCGACGGGATTTCGACGAAAACTGTGGGGTTAGGTTGGTCCAAGGATCATGCCATTAGATTTATGGACTTGGTCCCCCCTGCCCCCCCCAAAAAAAATTGTTAGGAGAAATTTTTTTGTTTTTTTTTGCATTTGTCATGTTTTAAGTGATTTCCAAACCCCCCCCCAATTATTATTAGACTATCACTTGTCCCCCCCCCCCCAAAAAAAAATTGTTAGAGGAATGTTTTTTTTTTGCATTTTCTACATGTTTAAGTGATTTCCAAACCCCCCAATATTATAAGACTAGTCTTTTAAAAACGATTAAAATGTATAAACAGGCAAGCTTAGGTGGCTTTTGACACAACTCTGGTTATTTCCTCTCCCACCCTGTCTTTTTTGTTTTGTCTGCTGTCGGCTTCTTTTCGTGAGCAGATAAATCTCAAAAAGAGTTATGGACAGATTCAGATGAAAATTTGGTGGAGATTGGTGTGTGACCAAGACGAACTTATTCGATTTTTGTGAACATCTGAATCTGGATTGTGAGAACTTTTTTTTTATTATTGTTCTCAATGATTCGTCACCATTGAGAGTGGGGCAAAAAAAACGACACATGGCGTGATATTTCAAAAAAAAGTTGTGGACGAGTTATGACAAAACTGGTGGTAAGAGTGGGAAGTGACAAGAACATAGCCAATTCGATTTGATTAAGGCCCAGATGCAGATCAGGCCCTAAACAGTGGGATACAAAAACGTAAATGGAGGTATGTGCTCTACCAACTGCCATTGTAGTTGTAGTAATTCTGGAAATGCTAGGTAGATCTTGACGTGGGACAACAAACAGAGGAAGAATAAACAGGAAAGAGGAGAGGAGGGGTGAGAGGAAACGCTGAAATGAACAAGTGAGATGTGGGTTTAGCAAGGTTAAAGGGATAATAAAAGATCATGGGTCAGGATTGGGGATGAGAAGAGATGGCTGTGCACTGTTTGGTGAAAGTCCTAGATAAAAGAGTGATAAAAAAACAGTCTCTTCAATGTAGTCTATTACATGGGAGAAACAAGGAATTTAAAAGAGTTGAGGTGCTGCAATCAACTTGGACATTGTAAGTTCAACCAGGTGGGGGTTACATCTGATAATGTGTGCATCCTGGAGTTATGGGTGAGGGTCAGAAACTGAGATAGCAGAGGGAGCAAATGTTGAGAACAGAGGGAAGTAACAGAAGATTGCTGACATACTCTGATGTGAGAGACAGACTCCCACCCTTTCCAGAACATCTCTCATCCTTCAGATAAACAGGCTGTCGCCTCTTCTCTCCTTCAAGAACCTCATTGAAGAGAAATGGTCAAACATTTGGAATAGGTCTTTCAAATCCTGAACAATCTCATCTCTCTACTCATCTGTTCTGTCGGGTCTGTCTGTCTGTCTGTCTCTCTCTCTCACACACACACACACACAAACACAACAACACACACACACAACACACACACACACTCCTGGGTCTCCACAATCAGCCATGATCTTTCGTGACAACCAAATCAAAGTTGGCCTCAAAGCCAGCTGCTTGACTGGGGCATCCTTCGTCACGCGACATCCTTTCCTTGGCACACCTGAGCTCCTATCCACCACAAAGCTTTGTCCGAAGCTTGATGGAGTACTGCTCTTCCCTCCTGAGCTGTCTCCCCTTTCTCAACATTATTGCTCAGCTTGACGACACCGTGGAAAACCAAGGCCTTCAAAATCATGGAATCTCCCACGATGAAGCTGAGTTTATTGGTCTATCACTTCGCATCGCTGAAAGTCGCGTGGGTCTCTCTCTTGTACCACCTCTTTTCTGCGTCTACACCTCTGCTCTTTCTGTGCTTTGTTCCGCAAACCTCCCAACCCCCAAGTTTCTGCAAGCACACACACAGTCCACCATCAACCCCTTTATGGTGAAAACTACCGAAATCCAGATACACTTGCCTCACCTACACTCATTCTTCCTCTTATTTACCACCTGTGGAACAACTTCCACATCCTCTTCAATTTCATTCTTCCTCCAGGTCTTCAACACAGCTGTTCCACCACCAATCCAAGTTGTCCCCAATACAAAAACCATATAATATCTACCCCCGTTAAGCCACTCCTTCCGATTGTTCCAATTTTTCTTCCTGGCAATTTTCCTCCGTAAGTCCATCTTGTGTCCACCCTGCATCTTCTCCTTCACTGTATCCTTACCCAATACCTTGTTGTTCATAATCTTGTCTATTCCACCTATGCCCATCCCCCATTTTTTGCTGTTCATTTTTTGCTAGATTGATCATGCTCATTGTTACTTGCTTTTCCCAAACTTTGATTTTGTATCAAAAGAAAAAACGTAAAGAGTCTCTGTGCTTGGTGACGTTCGTCTGGGAGAGCTAATAATGTTGAGTATTTAGATTCTGCAGAAGTCGATCTTTCCTGGATTCTGTGTCTGGATTCCTGTGGAAATTCTAGTTGCATTTCAGCGTTAATTTTGGAGTAATTCTTTGTTGTCATGAAGTTCAACTTTTGTGTAGTAATGTAGTTTGTACTTAGGTTAATTTTTGAGTGGTTTTTTTGGCTTATTTTGTAATGTGGTTAACCTTTGTGAGTAGTTATTGATTATTTGTGTAAAAAAAAAAAAAGCTCAAATGATGTAAGATTCCTCGTCCTCTTAATGATGAACATCTTGTGACTGTATCAGGTTTGCATAAATAATATCTGTGCTAATGCCCGCTTGATTCCCGCAAACAAAAATTACAAACAGCTTGCCCTAGGTTTCGAGATAATGGTATAGGGCGACTTTCCATTAGCGGCGATATTGACGCAACTTTTTTCTCGGGAAGAATTTCCAAAACGGAGATAGTTACTGCCTGCGCGTGGGCTGTTCTGCATATATGACATGGCAAGTTTCACGAAGATCCGATGAAAAACCTTGGGTTGTGTGAACAAAAATGTCATAAAAATAGGAATGAGTAAATAAAGTGATGATCATATGTGTTCGTTGTTACGGTCATTCGTCTGCTAATGCCCTGTTCGATTCCCTGCAAACAGGAAGTAAAAAAATCTTGCCCTATGTTTCAGAGATAAATTTTTTAGGCGATTTCCATTAGCGGAAGATATTTTGACGTATCATAACTTTTTCTGGAGGAATTTTCAAAATCTGGAGATGCGTTACTGATGCTGCGCAGGGTTTAATTAATATTTATAATTATATATATGCCAAGTTTCAGGAAGTTCGATGAAAACTGTAGGCTGTTGTCAAACAAAAAAGTCCAAGGAAAGAAGATGAGCAACACACTGAGTAAGACTTAGAGATCATCCACAGGGGGAGGTGGATCTAAAAATTTTTTAAAATATATTCTGTTTTTATTTGAGGTACGTTTTTTGGAATCCCTTTGGTGTTTGTGGTTAATTTGTGAGTTTCAGTCTGTTGTTGGATGAGCTTTAAGATTAACATCTCCTGACGTGACGTTGTAAACCTCTGTTTGTGTCTCTAACTCAAAATCTGTCATTAATCTCCCAACAGAGACTGTTCAGATTCATTCGGATGTTTCCTTTCACAGCCCCTGATGGACCTTACCAAACACCCTGAAATAATCGAACGATCATCATGAAATGCATGAAGAAGACACCCGGGGTTAAGGGGAATGCCCCTCTTTCGTCATTAACATCAGCTAGTATACGCATGAAAAGTGAACAAGTTACGTAGTATTGATGGTGGTTGACAATGCTTGGTTATGATTCCATACTATTGCTTCTGTTGTGGGTAGATGGAGGAATTTTATAGTGAAAATGGTTGTATAGTGGTAGCATGGTCTGTGGTCAGAGGAGGAGCAGACTCTCGAGGAAATTAAGGAGGGAACTTCAGCTTAAGCGTGTTACGTGTCACCGCACGGGGGGCGGTGCCTGTGTTAATTAGGTAGGGTTTGAAGGCTAATTTATCCCAGTATGTGATTGCTCTCTCTGGGACTGTTTCCTATGTTTTGCATTTACAAAACGAGACAGATAAAATGAATTAGTTTACACAACAACAACAACAAACAGAGCGAACTTTCGACAGACTACCCTTCTTTTTTAGGTTCAACGGCAAGTCACACCCCTCGGGCTCGTATGATTGGTCATAGTGAAGTGGGAGGAGAGGCATGATCGGGAGAGAGATAGTTGGTGTGACGGAGTGCGGATGGAGACGAGAGAGTCGTCGCTCGCTGGACTTCTCTTGCACACGCCGAAGAAGACTGCACGATTCTCTGTTCGTGCTGTGTGAATTATTTCTTGTGCTGGGCAAGACGCGGCCATGCTGTTCAGCTTGAAGTAGCGAAGTTGTAGTTTAAATGAGAGAGAGAAGTAAGAGAGGAAGCGGTCTCTCAGAACAATAAACTTGGTGCTTATCCCGTTGTTGTGTCTCGAGAGGAAGGTGGGCCATCGTGTGAGCGGAGCTGGTTGTAAAGAGGAGCGGGGGGTCGGCAGGTTTGTTTGTGAACGAAGGAGCTGCATGGCTGTTGTGAGCCTTGTGATTTGAACACCGCACACAATTTACTTACGCACGTTTCCCCACGCAGAGAGCGCCTTGCGCACATTTGGGTTGCGGTTCCCTTGCGGACGACGTTGTTTCTTCCCCAAGCTTCCTAAAATATCTCTTGGGCACCCAGCTAAGTGCAGAATTAAGGAAGGGATTTTCGTTAGTTTTATCTTTCCCACTTTCTGTTTTTGTAACTGTTAGTGGGACGTCCTCAACTTAGGCTTTTAATTACTATTGCTTATCTTGATTATGCAATATAAATATTATTTTATGTCATTAAACCCTTGTTTATTAAATTTCCTTGTGTCTGTCTATTGCGTTGTGGGTCGAGGTATAACCCTTGTGGCTTCCTTCTTGGTACCGCCTTTGCCGCCCTCACCACGCGTGGCTCTATCTCAAGGATCCCGTCGCAAGTAGAAACTGTTTGAGTCTCCGTCCAGGTCGGTCTTAATGGCCATGTGCCACGACAATATGTTTAGCCTGGTGTTGGACTTAAGATCTCAGTTTCTGAGTTGAGCACCTGTCATGTCGTTAAATCAACACCAGGTGGGTTGGACTCAGCCAGTTCCTTCTGAGAGGTCGGCAGAATTGAAGTACCAACTTGTCTGGAACGGGGCACTGTACATCAGTGCGTACAGCTCCCAGCATGAGGTACCCAGCAGCACCAGGCTACCAAACGAATAGTAAATCCATATGTTATTGGCGAAAGAGGACATTGCCGTGTATTAGATTTCAAATCAATGGCTTGTCCAGAATAACTTTTTGAGTATCTCCATCATTTTCCAGGCCAATGAACTTGCTTGTCTGAATGTGGTGCACTGAGACATTTCTTAGAATGATAGCCTAACTCCGCCTTAACATGGACTCCTCTTACTTTTGGACATCAGAACATGATTTCACGCCCACCAATACTTTGATTTAGAGAGGCAGGAGAGATTCAGTTGGTAGTTGTACTCGGATTGTACTGCCATAGCCTAGGTGTTGTATCCACTGGCAAGTTAACGAGCAATCTCAGAAGACTACCATAAACTGGTCTTGTCCGGGCTGGCGGGATGCTGCATCCTAAGAGTATGCCATCCTTGGAATATCGGGAAGTAAAGTCACCCTTCCATTGGCAATTTGGTTGTGGATAATAAGATGTTCACCGGGATGATGTTCCCAAAGACGAGGCCATTACGTGTACTTATACAATGGGAAATTCCGTCTATGGAGTGAGCGATATCAGATGCTGTGAGTGGAGAGGTAAAGCGGGCCAAACGCCGTTTACCCATGTGTTTCACGCTGCATCCTTGCACTGATTAGCGAGATGCACCAATAGATAGCCCGACTTAGCAATTGTCTATGTTTTAGGGGGGAACTAATCGAACACAGTCTAGAATATCAACAATGGCAAATCTAATTTATCGAGCAAGCTAATTGTTAAACCTCGTGTACTTCATAGGGTAAGGCAGCAAGGATGTTTAATAAGAAATTTATTAATCCTACTGTCAACCTTTGAAACACTAATACCACTTTAATACATCCTGTCACAATTAGATATTACAAACTCCCCAAAGTTACACATGACAGATTTCAATGCAGTTATGAATTGACTCTTGACTTTCAGTCGGGCAAACTTATCTCATGTCCCCAGTTCTTAAGTAAAACCCGAGCAGGAATACGAATTTATGTTGAAGTCAGTGTGGTCACATTCCAAGCAGGCTGCCTTGCCCCGATGAGTGCGTACAGAGTGAAGTCCGACTGGCCAGTCGTCTGCAAGTCCCAGAGGGTTATCTTCGTATCAGCAAGCAAGCAGAGAATTCCGGAGCCCACCATCTCCACTCATTGGCTCCGCAGACTTCCTCTCCTGTCGGCAGTCAACGTGTGGCCCCTAAATGAGAGTTCTTTCATTCCCCCTTCCTGTCCAGGCTGGAGTTCGCTCAATGGTAGCGTTCTGGGCCCTGTCTTTTTCTGGTTTTCATCAAATGATCTCTCCGACCTCTCTGGGAAATCCTCTATATCTCTTTGCTGATGACTCCACCTCTTGCCGTACCATCCGTCATCCCTCAGACCTGCAAGCAGCAGCTTCTCGCTGTCACTGCAGATCTGGATAAAATCACAAACTGGTCCAACACTGGAAAAACCCCATTTTGGTCTATTCAAAATTCCCGGGAACAAATCTCACACTCTCACTATGGTCTCTCCGAAAATGGACCGTTTAGGAAACCCCCCCCATTCCACTTTCTCAACAATCCTCTGGAAGAAGTTCCTTTCTTCAAGCTTCTGGGTCTCACTGATCTGCCATGACCTTTCCTGGAAAGCCACATTTCAAAACCTCGCCTCCCAAAAGCCAGTCGCCGACTGGAATCCTCCGTCGTGCAAGGTCCTTCCTCGGCCCACCGAGCTCCTTGACACTTACAAAGCTTTTGTCCGCAGCCTGATGAGTACTGCTCTCCCCTCTGGCTGGTGCTCCTGCCACTCCACCTTTCTCGGCTTCACACTATGGAACAAGGCATTATGATCGATTGGCATCTTCCCGCGATGAGGTGAGTCTTTGGCCCTCTCCTCTCTAAACTGCAGGTTTGGTTGGTGGCTTTCTGTCTTCTACCGTCTCTCTCCAGGCCTCGCCCCCCCTTGCTCTCTCTGTGATTGTCCCACCACATTTCCGCAGGCGCTTCAAGGTCCGCAACAACCCCCTTCTGAGTTGAAACTACCAAAAATCACGAATTCACTGCTCACCTTCACTCTTCATTCCTCTTTTTTTCCCGCCATTTGGAATAAACTCCCTCACTCTATTCATTCCCAATTCTTCCCTCCAGCCTTCAAAAACAGCTGTTCACCCACCTCGTATCATCCCGCATCCAAATCCTCGATCTTTTCTACCCCGATATCCACCCAAGCCCACCTCCTTCAAATGGCCCTGCTGTCCTTCCTGAGATCCCTGTAATGTCCATCTTCATTCCCAGTTCCCCTCCCATCCCTCTCCCTTCCACAGATCTCCAAATGTCTCTGTTCCCACTATTTTGTCCTTCCCAACTCCCTCCCCTCCTTCTCATGCCCCCCTTGATGTCGTTGTGTGTTAGCTCTCATACGAGCCTCGACAAAGGTATACAAAAAAAACAAAAAACACTTGTCGTGTTTAAGGACCACTGCAGATTGACCAGGTCGCAGGAATGACGGAACGTAGAACTGGCCCTTTGTGTTTTACTCGTATGACCGGAGAGGAATTGCCTGCCTTGGAGTGTCGTCTCCCAAGACTCCGCAATGCAGTATAGTTTTGTCAACAACTCAACCGGCCAACAGAATAGGATTGACCAGCATCCACCATGAGATGGCAGCTGGTTTTTTAAGTCAGGGCTCAGGAGTTGCAGCAGTAGTGTGGTTAACATGCAACACTCTTCAATACTCTCTTGCTGTTTGAGGCAGTTTTTAAAAATAATGAAATTCAGCTGGACATGCCGCACATGCAGCTGTTGCCTCTCTTGCTGTCTGTTCGCATGTGTTCTCCTCCTGAAGGTATGGCTGCTCTGCCCACCTTTATTGTGTCTTTACACAAGTCTGGCTCGATGGTGTCTGGATTGCCCCTCGTCTTTGCTAAGACGTGCTTTGTAGTGGCCCCGGAATCAGCGGCATCATTATAACCTTTCTCCCAGTCTGTTCTCTACTTTCATGTTAGGAGTATTATTTTGAAGACACATAGTCAAACAACTTGCATTGTATGAAGTCGATTTGTCCATGTGTCCATGTGACAAAGCCCCTGCAGTGCACCTTCCACGCAATCTGAGTAAGCAACTAAACTTACCTTGATACCTTGCTGTATGTGTGCTAGTTGACCCAGTTGCAGTTGGAAATGGAGGCATAAATATGGAGAAGTAAGGCCATATACACTGAAACGTATTATGAGGCAAACTACAGAGTTCGAGGTTCATCGAAGCATGGGAAGTGTCCCGAATTACAACGTAGAGTACCGATGGTGTGACATTGCTGCCTTATAAGGATTGGTCTAACTTTTTCTGTGGGCTTTTACAAAACACTTGC
>JAXMNL010000032.1:139440-150406 GCA_035128595.1 Eptatretus atami | reverse complement strand
TGATCCCGTGCCAGCATACTAAGAGCGTCCTACAAAGACAAGGTGCATGCAGACACTCTCTGACGCCAGATAGATTCCGTTGTGTAAGACACAAAACAGGTGGGCAGAGGCCATATTCGAGGAGAGACACGATCAAGACAGCAAGAGAGCAACAACTGCATGTGCGCATGTCCAAGCTGATATTTCATATTTAAAAAAAAAGCTGCCTCACAACAAGCAATAGAAGAGTATTGAGAGTGTCTGCATGTATACCACAACTACTGCTCAACTTCCTTATCCCGACTTAAAAACCACTGCATCTCGTGGATTGCTGGTCAAGCTCCATCTGTTGGCCGTTGATGTTGTTGACAAAACCTATACGCTTGCTGAGGTCCTTGGAGACGAAATCCAAGCAGGCAATTCTCTCCAGTTCCCATACCGATAAAACAACAAAGGGCCAGTTCTCCTTCCTTCATGTCCCCGGCAACTTGTTCCAATCTGCATGGCCTCAATCGGACAAGTGGTGGCTCGGATTTCATCTACTGCTTTGTCTGATACGAAGATAACCCTCTGGGGACTTTGCAGACAACTGGCAGTCGGCTTCACTCTTAATCGGCAACCATTCGGGCACGGCAGCCTGGCTTTGGAACATGGACCACAACCGACTCAACATAAATTCGTATTCTGCTCGGATTTTTCTTAAAACTGGGCACATGAGTATTATTGGCCGACTTGAAGTCGAGAGGTGCAATTCATAACGTCATTGAAATCTGTCTGTGTAACTTTGGGGAGTTATTAATATCCTAATTGTGACAGGATGTGATTAAAGGTGGTATTAGTGTTTTCAAAGGTTGACAGTAGGGATTATATAAATTTCTTATTAAACATCCTTGCTGCTTCTTCGAATACACAGGACATATTAGTTGTCCGATAAAGCATTTCTACGGCTATCGCCCCAGGTAATTGGTGCACTCGATCAGTGCAAGGATGCAGCGTGAACACATGGGTAAACGGGTTTGGCCCAGCTTTACCTCTCCACTCACAGCATCTGATATCGCTCACTCCATAGCACGGAATTTCCCATTGTATAGTACACGTAATGGCCTCGTCTTTTGGGAAATCAATCCGTGAGACACTCTTATATCCACAACCAAATTGCCAATGGACAGGTGAACTTTACTTCCCGATATTCCAAAGGATGGCATACTCTTGAGATGCAGCATCCCCGGCCAGCACCGCGACAAGACCAGTTTTATGTATCTTCTGAGATTGCCTTACTGGGCCAGTGGTACAACACCTAGGCTAGGCAGGTATACATGCGAGTACAACTACAACTGAATCTCTCCTGCTCTCTAAAATCAAGTTATGGTGGCGTGTGAAATATGTTATCTGATGTCCAAAAGTAAGAGGAGTCCATGTTAAGGCGGAAGGTTAGCTTCATTCAAGAAATGCTCAGTGCACACCATTCAGACAAAGCAAGTTCATTGGCCTGGAAAATGATGGAGGATACTCATAATATTTTCGGACAAGCCACTTGACGATTGAAATCTAATACACGGCAATGTCCTCTTTCCACAATAACATTAGGATTTTACTTATTCCGTTTTGTAGCCTGTGTGTCTGCTGGGTTACCATCATTGCTGGGATGCTGTACCACTGGATGACATGGCCCCGTTTCCACAAGTTGGTACTACAATTCTGCCGACCTCCAAAGGAACTGGCTGTATCCAACCCACCTGGTGTTATTTAAGACATGACAGTGCTCAACTCAGATGAACTGAGATCTTAATGCCAACACAGGCTAACAATTGTCTGGTCCATGCCATTAAGACCGACCTGACGGAGACGTCAAACAGTTTCTACCTTGGCGACGGATTTGAGATAGGCACCGTGTGGTGGAGGGCGGCAAAGGCGGTGTACCAGAAGGAAGCCACAGGTTATAACCTCGACCCACAACGCAATAGACAGACACAAGGAAATTTAATCAAACAGTGTTTAATGAATAAATAAATATTTATATTGGCATAATACAAATATGGAGTAATAAAAGCCTAAAGTGAGTACCGTCCCACTACACAGTACAAAAACAGAAAGTGGGGAAAGATAAAACTAAAAGAAAATCCCTTCCTTTAATCTGGCACTTAGCTGGGTGCCCAGAAGATTTTTAGGAAGCTTGGGGAACGAAACACCGTCGTCCTGCAAGGGAAACCGCACCCAAATGGTGCCAAGGCGCTCTCTGCGTGGGGGAACGTGCGTAGAGTAAATTGATGTGCGTGTTCAATCACAGGCTCACCAATCAGCCATGCAGCTCCTTGTTCGACAAACAAACCTGCCGACCGCCCCGCTCCTCTCTTACACCAGCTCCGCTCACAACGATGGCCCACCTTCCTCCTCGAGAACCACCAACGGGATAAGACACCAAAGTTTATTGTCTTGAGAGAACACGCTTCCTCTTCTTCTTCTCTCTCTCATATTGAAACTACAACTTCGCCTACTCAGCCGAACAGCATGGCCAGGCGTCTTGCTCCAGCACAACTAGGAAATATTCAACACAGCACGAACACGAAGATGTGCAGTCTTCTTCGGCGTGGCAAGGAGAAGCGCAACGAGCGAGACTCTCTGTCTCCATCGCCGATCCGTCACACCAAACTATCTTTCCTCTCCGATATGCCTCACTCCTCCCACTTCATCACTGACCCAATCAAATCGAAGCCGTCAGGGGGTGTGACTTGCCTGTCTGGCCGTGAAAAAAAGGTAAGGAGTAGTCTGGCTCGAATGTTTCGCTGTTGTTGTTGTTGTTGTCAAAACGTTAATTCTTTTACTGTCTCGTTTTGTAATGCAAAACATAGGAAACAAGCTCCAGAGGGCAATCACATACTGGGATAATTACCTCAAACCCTACCTATTAACACAGGCACCGCCGCCCCGTGCGGTGACACGTAAACACGTCTTAAGCTGAAGTTTCCCTCCTTAATTTCCATCATGATGCTCCTCTCTGCAGTCCCACAGACCATTCTACCACTATACAACCATTTCACAATAAAATTCCTCCATCTACCCACAATCAGAAGCAATAGTATGGAATCATAACAAGCATTGCAACCACCAAACTCATACACGTAACTGTGTTCACTCTTTCCTCATGCGGTACTAGCTGTGTTAAGGACAGGAGGGCAATTCCTTACGCCCCCCGGGTGTCTTCTTCATGCATTTCATGATGATGCGTTCGATTATTCAGGGTGTTTGGTAAGGTCCATCACGGGGCTGTGAAAGGAAACAATCCGAATGACATCTGAACAGTCTCTGTGGAGATTAATGACAGATTTTGAGTTAGAGGAACAAACAGGAGGTTTACAGACGTCACTGCAGGAGATGTTAATCTGTAAAGCTCATCCACAACCAAGACATGACTCACAAATTAACCACAAACACCAAAGAGGATTCCAAAAAACGCCACCTCAAATAAACAACAGAAGTTATATTTAAAAAATTTTTAATCCACCCTCCTGTGATGAATCTCTAAGTCTTACCACGTGTGTGTTCTTCATCTTCTTTCTGTGGACTTTTTTGTTCAGACAGCCTACAGTTCTCATCGAACTTTCCTGAAACTTGGCATATATATATTATAATATTATTAGTTACCCTGCGCAGCATAGTAACCATCTCCGAATTTTGAAAATTCCTCAGAAGAAAAAGTTATGAACGTCAAAATATCTTCCGCTAATGGAAATCGCCTAAAAATATTATCTCCGAAACTAGGGCAATTCTTTTTTAATTCCTGTTTGCGGAATCGAACAGGGCATTAGCGGAGACGAATGACGACATAACCGAACACATATGATCAATCATATGTTTATACGTCATTCCTATTTTTATGATTTTGGTCAACAACCAGAGTTTTTCATCGGATCTTCGTGAAACTTGCAATGTCATATATGCAGAAAGCCCACGCGCAGGCAGTAACCATCTCCGATTGGAAATTCTTCCGAGAAAAAAAGTTGACGTCATAATATCGCCGCTAATGGAAAGTCGCCCTATACCATTATCTCGAAACCTAGGCAAGCTGTTTGTAATTTTTGTTTGGGGAATCAAGCGCGGGCATTAGCACAGATTATTTATTCAAAGCAAACCTGATAGCATCACAAGAATGTCATCATTAAGAGGACGAGGAATCTTAAGCTCATTTGAGCTTTTTTTTTTTTAACACGAAATCAATCAATAACTACTCAAAAGGTTAACCACATTACAAAAATAAGCACAAAAAACACTCAAAAATTAAACCTAAGTTACAACTACATTACTACACAAATAGAACTTCATGACAACAAGAGAATTACTCCAAAATTAACGCTGAAAGCAACTAGAATCCACAGGAATCCACGACACAGAATCAGGAAAGAGTCAGGACTTCTGCAGAATCTAATACTCAACATTTATTAGCCTCCAATGAGAAGTCCAATAGCCAGAGACTCTTTACGTTTTTTATTTTGATACAAAATCAAAGTTTGGAGAAAGCAAAACAATCGAGCTGATTCAATGCAAGAAAACGGAACAGCAGAAAAATGGGGGAATGGGCATAGGTGGAATAGACAAGATTATGAACAACAATGTGTATTGGGTAAGGATACAGTGAAGAGAAGACTGCAGGGTGGACAAGATGGACTACGGAGGAAAATTGCACCAGGAACGAAAATTGGGAACAATCGGAGGAGTGGCTTAACGGGGGAAGAATTCGTTACGAAATTTCGGTCGCCCGCGTGCAAGTCGGTCACGGTAACTCAAATCGCGCCGGTCGCCCACCGAACGGAACAATTTCCAGTCGTCGACCGCTCTGAACTACCTTAGCCAGGAGCTAGTCACAGTGGTCTTTCGACCACAAGACAACGTGCAAGTGCCACGCTCGCGCAGTGATCCCGGGTTGTTCGCCACCACTCAACCTCTAATACTGCGCGGGAGTGTAACCGGGGCGATCGACCTCGCGCTGGCCGCCGGACACGAACCGCTTAAGCGGTCCATTCCGTGCTTGCAGTGATAACCGAACGGGCTGTATCGCCGCCCCGACGACGTGATTATTTACCAGATCTACAACCCTTCTACCAATTCCTTCGTTGATGCAAGCGAACTTTCAAACAACGGGGAAAGACGTCAACGTAAACGGGGAACAGTTCGACAAGCACATTTATTGCAACATGATACATTTATTATACAACATTTGCAGTCAGGAATGCAAAACACAACATGCACGTAATACAGAAAAAACCAAGAGCAAAGTGCTTACGATAACGTCTATACAATTATGTACAGTACTTATAGGTTTTACATTAACGAGACTCGGCGCCACAACACGCATTCCACAGAAAAGCAAGAAAAGACCCCTCATAGTACAAGGATCGAACTGGGGCCCGGTGGCCTAATGCCGTGGAACCTGGATGGAGCTGCCAGGTTCCACGAACCGAAGGGTCTTAACCCGCGGCCCTCGTGGCGCATGGCCGGGCAAGCCGCAATGTTCAGCGTACGCGCCTGAAACTCACCTGGCGTGGTCGGCTGAGCTCTCCCGGCCTCCCCGTCTGCCTTCGTCACTTCGAGCTCGTCTCGCGAGCTAGCCCCCGCCGACACTGCACTGACTTGAACTGCCCCGCCCAACACTGCAACTCGACTTGACTGCCCCGTCTACCATCTCCAGACTGCGCATACACCGGACACAACTCACTGCCCATCTCCCATTTCTCCAGACGCCACTCCACCGACTCCAACTTGACTGCCGCAACCGACACATCTTGACTGCCGGGCACCGACACACCTTGACTGCCACACGCTGCTGCCACTCGCACTGCTCCCATTGACTCTCGACTCACTGCCGACGCACGCGCTGCACTCCACGTCCCCTTGACTGCCCGACGCAACTGCTGCTTGGCCACTCCACTGCTCCAACTTGACTGTGCGCCGTCTCGCGCTTAATAATAGCCTGGGGGAGGGCAATCTATGCAAATTTCTGGATCACCGCGGGTTCCCGCGGGCTAACACACCCATGCTCAGCCATCTGGATGGGATAAAATGGGCGTGAAGCATTCCTTATCTCTTTTCATGGTGAAAGAACGGCATTCACAGCATGGCATGATTGTAGAAAGTGCAGAGGGTGGTCGGGAGTTGCTGCAGTGGTTTGGGAAGGGTTGGTGGTGGCGATTTGGTTGCATGGCGGGCGTCGTTCTGAGAATGGCGGTGAAGCGATGTTGCGGGGTGGCGTTGTGGAGGTAAAAGAGGCAAACGGTGGTGTGTTTGATTGTTTGTTTGAATGATTTTGGGTGGCAATTTGTTTGTTGGTGGAATGATTGGTCAAAAAAAACAGAGAAAAGAAAAACGGCTAATTCAAAGGATCACAGCCCTGTGAAACACTGAAATTCCCTCTAACAACGGTGGGAAATTCTAACTACACATTCTTATTGTCATAATTAATAGAAGGACCCTTTATCGTGTAATTGCGAATTTCCAACAAGCCGTAACAATATTATCCAATGTTTGGGATGGGGACCAATTGAGATGGTGTGACAGCTGTGTGAACTGAAGGAAGAATGAGATTGAAGAGGATTGAAGTTGTTACACAGTGGTAAAAAGAGGAAGAAATGATGTAGTCAGCAGTGATCCTGGATTAGGTAGTTTCACCACCTAAAGGTGATGGTGGACTGTGTGTCCCTTGCAAAACTTGGGGGGGGGGGGGGTTGGGAACAAACGCACAGAAAGACAGAAGGTGTAAGACCAGAAAAGAGGTGTACAAAGAGAGATCCTACTGACCTTTCCGCAATGGCGAAGTGATAGACCCATAAACCAGCTTCATCGTGTAGATCATGATTTGAAGTCATTGTTTCACGTGTCAGGCTGGATCAATAGTGAGGAGGGGGAGCCAGCTCACGAGGAAGAGCAATACTTGCCATCAACGCGATAGCTTGCGGGTGATAGAAGCTCCGGTGTGCCAAGGAAGGATTCGCATGATAAGGATGCCGTTCAGCAGTTGGCTTTGAGGCCACTTGAAGATTTGGTTGTCCAAGAGATCATGGCTGATTGTGAGACCCAGGAGTGTGTGGAGAGGAGAGAGAGAGAGAGAGAGAGAGAGAGAGAGAGAGAGAGAGAGAGAGAGAGAGAGAGGAGAGAGAGAAGAAGAGAGATGTAAGAGAGAAAGAAAGCGAGAGAGCGGCAAGACCGAGAAAGCGAAAGACAGAGAAAGCGAAAGAACAGAGAAAGCGAAAGTAAGAGAATAGCTGAAGACAGAGAAAGTGCAAAGACAGAGTAAAGCGAAAGCTAGAGGAAAGCGAAAGACAGCAAAAGCGAAATAGCAGAGAAAGCGAAAGACTAGAAAGAAAGCGTCAGACAAGAGAAGCGAGAAGAACAGAGTGAGGGAACAGAGAGTGAGAGAAGAGAGAAAAAGAGAGAAGATGGGGGGAGGGGGGGCAGACAGAGATGAGCGCAAGAGACAGGACAATAAGAGAGAGGAAGAAGAGAGAGAGAGGAGAAGAGAGAGGAGAGGAAGGAGAGAGAGAGAAGAGAGATAAAAGAGATGCAGAGAGAGATTTGGTCACAGTGATTGAAAGAGCTCTATTCCAATGTTTGCCCACCATCTCTGATCTAATGAGTCGAAGAATGAGAGAAGAGGCGCAGCGCTGTTATCTTGAAGAAACGATCCTGGCAGAAGGTGTGGACGTCTGGTCTCTCACACAGACGGTATGGTCGGGCAATCTTTCTGTAACTTCCCTCTGTCTTCACAGCTACCTCTGCTATCTCAGTCTTCTCTGACCGCACCCAAACCCAGAATGCGACACATCTATCCAGGATGTAATCCCACCTGGTTGAACTTACCAAATGTCCAAGTTGATTGCACACTCCAGCTCTTTTATTCTCTTTTTCCCATGTATAGACCCACATTCGGAAGAGGACTTTTTTTATAAGTCGACTCTTTCTCTAACAAACCAAACAGTGCAATCATGCCATCTCTTCCATCCCCAACTGCCATGACTGTATACCTAAGTACCTTGCTAACGCCAACCATTCTCACTTGTTCATTTCAGCGTTCTCTCACACCTCATCTCCACTCTTCCTGTTTATTCGTTAACCTCTGTTCTGTTGTCCCATCGAAGTCCACAATCTAAAACCACGCAATTCTATACCAGAGATTATACTCCCAACCATTAACATAGGGCAGTTTGAGGTAAAGCACATACCACAACAATACATCCATTTAACTTTTGATCCCACTGTTAGGTCCGTGATCTGCATCTGGCCTTAATCAAAATCGACATCGGCTTTTTTATCACCTACCCACCTCTTCACCAAGTTTTGTAATAACTCGTCCAACTTTTTGAAATCTCGACGCCTGATTCGGTTTTTTTTGCCCCATCTCTCAAGGACGAACATTGAAGAAAAAAAAAAAAAGCTCACTCCAGATGCAGATTGTTTCACGCAACAATCCGAAATAAGTTAGTCCTTGTTACACACCCAAACCTGTCCACCAAATCATCTGAATCGTCATAACTTTTTGAGATATCTGCTCAGACAAAGAAAGAATAGACGACAAGCCATAGGCACGATGGGTCCGCCGATCACGGAAACTATGAGATATAGACAAAATGGATGTATATACGGCATAGGAATAACCTTAAGAATCGATCGACATTAAAATCTCACCAGTTCCATCTACTGATAACTATTGCATATCCTTTGAATGATAAAAAAAAAAAAAAAAGAAAAAAGTTACCGAAATGCGGTTGGAAACTTGAAAATCCCCAAAGTTCGAGGGGGTCTGTGGTGAACAAAGATCTAAAATGTAAAGTGATCCGGCCGATCGTTTTTGTGCACAATGTATTTCCAGATGATTAGTGGATTTCATGTGACATGCCGACAAACCAAGGAGAGTAGCATTTGCGCGAGATGCTACCTCAGGCCTGCAATATCGATTTTGCACTAATTGACCATTTGTACCCCTGACCTAAGCGATAATCGTCAATATGTCTGAGCAAAGTTAGTACTCGATTAGACTGACCTGCAAAGTTCATTCGTATCGATCCGCACTCACCTGCGCAGGGGGCCTTCAATTTCGCCAATTTTCGCGCATACCTAATTGTAGGAGCTCGCAGGTAAGTATTTCCATAATTCACAAAACACCTGGATAATATTGATAGCTAGCTATCACCTGTGAGATCATTCTCGTGCCAAAATTCATAACCCGACCGTGGATAATGGCTTCCGGATTGATTCGCGTGACGGTAGATTTTGAAGGGTTTTCCGGTTGTTGTTAGGGAACCAAAGCGTCCCCTGCAACATCACACATCCAAAGCACAAGGTCATAGATTACCTATCCACCGAGGTTTTGTCCAAAATCGCCCACCGTTTACTACCAATTATGCTGAGACAAACAAACAAACATCCAAACAACAGACAAAATTAACTGACAATAAGGGTCACCTATTTCGACGACCCCAACAGACAAAAAGACAGGTGGCAGAGGAAATACAAATAACCTCAATACATCTCACAATTACTCCACACATACCTCAACATTCAATGAAAACCAGACACCATCCCAAATCCCAACGGCCCGCCATCCACTTTGTACACAAAACTGACTTGATGAAAAACAACAGCAAAAAAAAAAAAGTTTTTAAAACTTTGATGACCAAATTCCTCAAACGGTAAAAACGTTTCAAATATGCTTCAAAAGACAGATTGAAGCTCTAAGTGAAATGAAGATAAAGGAACGAATAAACCCAGCCATGTCGTGCTGGCACGGCAGCGGCCAGCTAAAGGCCTCGGCAAGTTACTATGACTTGTCTATATGACATTTTGACCTAATTATTGTTTTTTCCCCTATAATCACAACAAAGGCTTCTTTAATAAATTTCATGATAAAACCTTGATGGTAAAGACTCAAACCTGACAGACAGAACAGACCAGACACAATACCAGAAGCGATGCAAAGCCCCACTTCCGACTGAGAGTTGGGTGCTAATTACTCAGAATATAAAATAATACAACCGCAATTGATCCAAAACACTGGTAAAACGGGTCAGTCTGCCAAAGTGCAAAAAAAATCTCCCCTGGTCATATCAAGAATGTGAAATTTCATAGAGAGAAACATCTTTAAATAGATACTCCGTTTCTGGCAGTGGGACGGTACCTTCTCCTCATAGCAGTCTCCCTCGCCATCCTGTGTTCAACCCTGACAGCTGCATTTTGATAAGGGTCGCAAGCTGGATCTTGGAGATGCCTGTAAGTCAAGCTTGAAACTGCGGCGGAGGCTGGAAATGATGATTTGACTTAGAGATTTCAATCAGGCCTTGTAACTAGATTACAGTACATACGATCATGGTGTGTTGATTGTAGTGCACCTACACTGGCAGGATGGAAAATAAGCACCACAACCGGGCGTAACCTCAGCCCCCTTGACCCAAACAATTTCAATGTGGCATCCGATAATCGCAGCAACCCCATGTTTCGAAAGGGACTCCTCTAACTCACACCAACACACGCCACAAAAATGGATTTAATTCAAACTATACTCCTAGATGAAAGAGAAACAGACTGGGAGAAAGGGTTATAATGGACATGCGCTGATCCGGGCCACATACAAGCACGTCTACAAAGACGAGGCATGCAGACACCTCGACGCCAGACCTTGTGTAAGACACAATAAAAGGTGGGCAGAGAGCCATACCTTCAGGAGGAGAACACGATGCAGACAGCGAGAGAGGCAACAGCTGCGTGTGCGGCATGTCCAAGCTGAATTTCATTTTTTTTAAACTGGCCTCAAACAGCAAAGAGAGTATTGAGAGTGTTGCATGTTAACCACGACTACTGCTGCAACTCCTGAGCCCTGACTTAAAAACCAGCTGCATCTCTGCGGATGCTGGTCAATCCTATCTGTTGGCCGGTTGAGTTGTTGACAAACCTATACTGCATTGCTGGAGTCTTGGAGACGACATCCAAGCAGGCAATTCCTCTC
>JAXMNL010000032.1:117156-128631 GCA_035128595.1 Eptatretus atami | reverse complement strand
CCATAAGAGCAACCGTGTACTGAGCGATCCCTTTCTAGGTCTGGCTTTACAACAGAACCACAGCTCTCTTCCATTGTTAGTATCAAGATCAACATAAGCCCACATCCAACATTTAAAAAGTATGCAGAATTCACATTAAACCAGAATGAGCTGTCTCGAAAAGCTACAGATCTGAGGACCTATATTGCTTCTCTTGCGTTCATATCATTGTGGTATACCAAATGGATTTCAAACTGAAGCCCAGGTGTGAGCAGATGCTACTGAGGAGTGTTACTGATCAGGACCGAAGATGAGACAGAGGACCAACCAATGAACAATCACAATGAAGATAACACAGATGTAACTGGAGGAGTCATCAAACATGCCCAATGACAGACTCAGGAGGAAATGATCATAGGACAGCGATGGGATGGAAGGATGACTTATCTGCACTTGCATTGCTATGAACTTAGATAGTTTTTGTTTCAAAAATTTTGACCTATTCATTACAGTTGACTACTTAAGTGTATAGCCATGAACAGATACACTTTAATGTGAACCACTAAACATACCATTAAAGCATAAAATGGTACATTTCTCTATTTGAAACTTTTAAATAAAGAACATTTGCATCTGGGTGTTGTTATTGCCAAGGGAAATTGGCTAGATTAACTGTGGACAATAAAACATCAGTATGTATATATATATATATATTATATATATATATATATTTTATATATTTTTTTGTAATATTTAAATTTTTTTTTTTTTCTTAATATTGTGCTACAAATGTCCAAGACCTTTAATCTGATATGCTACATGCTTTGCTTTATAACAATATTTGAAACTGGTATTTTTAGTGATGCCACTTAAAGCCACCAAAAGTGTACCCAAAATGCCCAAAAAAAAAAAATGGTACCATGACTTTTTCTGATTCTCAATTGCATCTTCTGCAATAAAAATCCATGGTGCAAAAAAATTATCATCCAGTGCCCACGGATTAGATTCATACATATGCTTCCACACTATAACGTGAATACCATCACCACAGCTGTCCTTTGGATCTGACAAGTTTTTCAATATTAATACAATGGAATACATGATACCATCAACATGACAGTTGAGTATGCTTAGTTGAACATGACCCGACATACTGCATTGTCATACTACAAACCCCTCAACTTGCAGCGGAGAGTACTAGCACGGGCAGCTGTTCCTCACGCTGCCGGTTTGGTTGAGAGTGAAGACACGGTCTGGCCGTCATGTCCATTGGCCAGCTCGTTTTGTTTTTGCAATTTTGGAGCCTGAATACTTTGCGAGCTGTTCATATATTTTATACGACATTACTACAAATTTTTACACCTTTCTCATCTATGTTACTGGGGAAAAATTACACGCCCAGACTGGAATCGAACCCAGATCCTCCGGTGAAACGTACCATGGCCGAATGCTATCTGGGTGACCCATCGCTGAGCAACGCAATTCTCCCACATATAGATGCCACTCTTTTTCCCTCCTGCTGTTTCCGGCAGGTACTCACTGCCAACCATAGGGCAGTGAGGGCCGTTCATGAGAGGGTCTTCCCCTTTCTGAATCGATCGCTGTATTCTACGTTGACAAATTCTGGTTCCTCACAAATTTCCGGAGGGGGAGACTTGTTATTGTACTTTTCATCGGTGCCAATTTGCTCTACTTTACATCATGAATTTTGTTCATTTACTTTTCCAACCAATGGCAGTACTGTTAAGGTATGTGTTTAGTTTTTTAATTCTGCGTTTTCTCACCAATCATTTTGCCGACACTACTTTCAGCTCTTGTACCTCCCTTCATGGGGGACCGGCATTGAGAATGCCGGAACGGAGTGTGACACTTCCTGCATGGCAGCTCATTGACTTACACCGTCGTGTAAATGGCTCACAGATTTGAGTTTCACTCGAGTTAAAACAAAAGTTTCAGTGGAGTTCACTGGCAGTTAAGACCGCCTTCGCAGCCCTATCTTCAGCAACGCATTTCCTCTCTTTGACTCATGGAGCTTCGTACACGTTGCTGCGTCGTGCTCCTATCTTCTGCGGGGTAGTCATCCTATTTCAACCGCGGATTACAATCGTGAACCCCTTTTGGTGAGCAGCTTATTTTGCACGGGCACTGCCATGTATCGTCATACGAGTCACGTTGAGTGAATCATATTATTTCATTGGATACCAACGCCAAAATTGACCCACTGTGATACGCATTTTCTTGCTTCTTATTGAACTTGTCATCTGCACTCACCCACACTCAACTCAAACTGCTTATGGGACACCGCTCAGAACTGGATGATAGTCATCAACTTATGGCGTGAGTAGACGTCGATAACTCGATTTTTCTATCATGTTAATGGAACCCGTCAATGCAGATTTTGCACACAAGAAACCATTTTGCGGTGGCTTTATGGTAAATCCCTGCGTTGAGTTATAATTGGTAACGGTTTCATTGAACAGGATGGGGGGAATGTACAATTCTGATCAGGTGCCTGGCAGATTATTTTTTTGGGTGAGGAGGAGGGAATGGGGTAAGGCTGTGCGTTGTTTAAAGAAGCACGAGTATCAGTAAGGGATATTGATGGAAGGTTAAGGTTGTGACGTCATGTTTTTTGGTATTTCTTCTTGCGGAATAGGAAAAAAAGAATAAGTGGAGTATGGTCATTATTTGTCAGCCATTGTTATAGAGAATTAGTGTTCTCACAAAGGGTTTTGCATTTTAGAAGCAATGAGAATAAATTTAGGGAAAGGAGCATTTTCCAGAATTGATGTCCGTAGGTAAATGGATAGAGTGTACACTGAGGTTCGGAAGATTGCGAGCAGTAACAAATGTTTTACACCGTTATCCATACGGTTAATCAGAGAAGGAATTCGAGAACTAGACACCTGATTACGTTGAACTTAGTTCGCGGGGAAGATGTTGGAAAGTCAATTACAGGTGAAAAAACCAATTATACTGTAGTAATGTTTATGGTGTTGCTGCATTGTTTGAAACTTCTTCCTCATCCTATGTGCTCACATGCCCAAAACAGAGAGACATTTCACACTATTGACGAACCGCCAAATCTTCCCTCCTGGAATTTACAAAAAAAACAAACCGAAAACAGATCAAAATGACTGTTTGGACCTTCGGATGTTAAACACAAAACCATCGTTCAGCATTCAAAGGGTAAATGAGGAGCACTGTTGTATTACGACAATGAGTTAGAAAAAATTTCTACCTCTTGGCATTTTCTTCCTTTGGGTGGCAGTGCATGTGTGTCTGTTCATGTATATAACCCGGATTATGTTTTATTTTTGGCAGCGCACAGTAGCGGTATGTTGGCTCTGCACCTCCAAAATATAAAGGGATGTGTCAGAAGAAGGAGTTGCATGCTGGAACAAGATCGGCCCGCGAGGCGGGTTACTCCTTCTATGGTATTAATATATAATCAAATCATAGGAATAATACATACCACCCCCCCCCCCCCTGTGGCCACTCCTTAGGAATGGTGTTGTATGATTATAATACATTGTGAAAAAGAAACATGATGAGAGAGAGAAGCTCAGGCCTTGTTTCACAAAACTCGAGAGAGGACTTTTGGCACATGCAGCTGGCTTGTACACACGGCCACCTTCGTCTCCGCACACTGCACGCAGCTCATCCTTCTTTAACATGAATATCTTCTGCCTTCAGCATGGCCCAATTTGTTCCGCCGTGTGCACAAAGGTCACATGCATCTTACACCATGCTCTTGTCCACTTGGCCTAATTCAATATTCATTGTAGTCTAGGCTGTATTGAGTTGTCAATTAATCACTGCTACAGCTTCTAAAATGCATAAAGTGCTCCATGTATGGAAAGCTAAGTTTAAAAAACTTACGCCTGCTGAATCCCATCCTTTGCAGCAAGTGCGGATGTCAGCAAGGAGATGAGGCTGTATAAATGTATGACCAGAGCCGTTGGTGTCGTGGGTACATGGGAAGTTCCTTTGTTGACCCTCTGTCCTACGAGGCGCTGCAGAATTGCTTGCCTGTGGCTTGTAAATGACCCAAGTGTTATGTAAAGTCACAGAAAAAGTTAGCCAATCCTTATAAGCACAATGTCACACCTCATGTGAAAGGATACTTACCTCTGTAATTCGGGACACTTCCATCTCGATGAACCTCGACTCTGTTTTGGACCTACATAAATAGTTCAGTGTATATTGGCCTTACTTCCCAATATTTATCGCTTCATTTCAACGCATGGGTCTACCTACACACATACACAAAGTATCAAGTATGTTGTACTGTGTGAAGGCACTATGCAGGCTTGCACATGACACGTGGACAAATCACTTCTACCATGCAGTGTTTTGACTAATGTGTCCACAACTATACTCTAGATGAAAGAAGAAAAACCAGACTGGGAGAAAGGAGCTTTTAAATGACATGCCGCTGATCCGGGCCACCATACAAGCACGTCTACAAAGACGAGCGCATGCAGACACCTCGACCCCAGACTTGTTGTAAGACACATAAAAGGTGGGCAGAGAGCCAACCTTTCAAGGAGGAGAACACGATGCAGACAGCGAGAGACGCAACAGTGCGGACGCGGCATGTCCAAGCTGAATTTCATTTTTTTAAAACTGGCCTCAACAGCAAAGAGGAGAGTATTAGAGAGTGTTGCATTGTTAACCACGACTACTGCTGCAACTGCTGAGCCCTGACTAAAAACCAGCGGCATCTCTGCGGAATGCTGGTCAATCCTATCTGTTGGCGGTTTAGTTGTTGACAAACCTATACTGCATTGCTGGAGTCTTGGAACGACATCAAGCAGCAATTCCTCTCCGGTTCATATACGATAAAACACAAAGGGCCAGTCTACTTCCTCATTCCTCGGCACTTGTCAATGCTGCAGTCGGTCCTAACGACAAGTGGTTTTTTTTGTTTTTTTTGTTGATACCTTGTCGAGGCCGGATGAGATCTAACAACAACGCACATTCAAGGGGGCATGAGACCAGGAGAGGGAGTAGGGAGAAAAATAGTGGGAACAGAGACATTTTGCGAATCTGTGAGGAGAGATGACGGGAACCAATGGGGAATAGAAGATGGACATTACCAGGACTCTCAGGTAAGGAAAGCAGGGAATGGAAGGAGGTGGGCTGGGTGGATTTATCGGGGGTAGAAAAGTCGAGGATTGGATGCGGGATGATAGAGGTGGTGGTTGAACAGCGGTTTGAAGGCTGGATGGAGATGGGAATGAATAGAAGTGAAGGAGTTTATTCAAAGGCGGTGAAAAAGAGGAATTGTAAAGAGTGAAGGTGAGCGTTGATTCGTGATTTGGTAGTTTACCAAGAAGGGGGTTTGTGGCGGAACCTGAGCGCCCGCGGAAATGTGGTGGACAAATCACAGAGAGAGCAGAGGGGGGCGAGGCTGGGAGAGGAGACGTAGGAAGACAGAAAGACCACCAACCAACCTGCGTAGAGAGTGAGAGGCCCAAGAACTCAGCCTCATTTTTGCGGGAGATTGCCAATGATCATAAATGCCTTGGTTTTCCATAGTGTGAAAGCCGAGAAAGGTGAGTGGCAGGAGCACCAGCCCAGAGGGGAGAGCAAGTACTCCAATCAGGCTGCGGACAAAAAGCTTTGTAAAAGTTTGGGTTTTTTTTTCCAGGGGAGGCCTTCAGGTGGTCCGAGGAAGACCTTGCACGCGGGAGGATTCCCAGTCTGCGACTGGCTTTGGAGGCGAGGTTTGAAAATGTGGCTTCCAGGAAAGGTCATGGCAGATAGTGAGAACCCAGAAGCTTGAAAGAAAGGACTTCTTCCAGGGATTGTTGCAGAAAGTGGATGGGGTGGTGGTTCTAAACGTCCTTTCGGAGAGACATAGTGAGAGTGTGAGATTTTCCGGATTTGAAAGACATGTTCCACGTGTTGGAACAAGTTTGTGATTTTTCCAGACTGCAGTGAGCGAAGAAAAGCTGCTGCTTGCCGGTCTGAGTTCATGGCGATGCGTACGGCAGAGGGTTGGAGTCTCAGCAAAGAGAATATAGAGGATTTTTCCAGAGAGTCGGAGAGATCATTGATGAAAACCAGAAAAAGAAGCAGGGCCCAGAACGCTACCTGAGGAACTTCCAGCCTGGACGGAAGGGGAATATGAAGAACTCATTTAGGGCCACACAGTTGAGTGCCGACAGGGAGGAAGTCTGCGAGCCATGAGTGGAGATGGTGGGGCTCGGATTCATCTGCTTGCTTTCTGATACGAAGTAACCCTCTGGGACTTGCAGCACGAACTGGCCAGTCGGACTTCACTTCTGTACGCACTCATCCGGGCAAAGGCAGCCTGGCTGGAATGTGACCAAAACTGCTTCAACATAAAATTCGTATTCCGCTCGGGTTTTCTTTAAGAACTGGGGACATGAGAATAAGTTGCCGACTTGAAAGTCAGAGTCAATTCATAACTGCTTGAAATTCTGTCATGTGTAACTTGGGCGAGTTTGAATCATCATTGTGACGGGATGTTATTAAATGGTATTAGTATTTCAAAGGTTGACAGTAGAGATTAATAAATTTCTTATTAAACATTCCTTCTGCCTCGTCCCACCCTATGACAGACTCCGAATCGCAATGCTTGTCCGAAAATTGCTTTGCTGATAAATTTCAGGATTTTGCTGATTGAGTGTGAAATTTATATTCTATATAACATGTTCTGTTCAAAGATTGAGTGTTCCCCCCTATATAACAATAGACGACATATTATTGTTCCGTAAAGCTCTTTCTACCGAGGCTATCCCTCCAGGTAATTGGTGCACACTCGATCAGTGCAAAGATGCAGCGTGAAACACATGGGTAAAGCGGCGTTTGCCCAGCTTACCTCTCCACTCACAGCAATCTGATATCGCTCACTCCAAGCCGTTAATTTCCATTGTATAAGTACAGTAATGGCCTCGTTTCTTGGAACAAATCCATGACATCTTTTATTATCCACAACCCAAATTTGCAATGGAGACAGGTGACTTTACTTCCCGATATCAAAAGGATGGCTACTCTTAGATGCCAAGCATCCCCGGCCAGCACTGCACAAGGACCAGTTTATGTATCTCCTTGAGATTGGCCTTACTGGGCAGTGGGTACAAAACCTAGGCTAGGCAGATAATATGCGAGTTACATACCAACTGAATCATTCCTCTGCCTCTCTAAATAAGTATTGTGGGTTGAAAAATGTTTCTTGATGTCCAAAAGAAAGAGGAGTCTATGTTAAGGCAATGTAAGCTATCAATTCTAAGAAAACATGCTCAGTGACACATCAGACAAGCAAGTTCAATTGGCTGGAAATGATGAGGATACTCAAAAATTTTTCGGACATAAGCCATTGCGATTTTGAAATCTATACACGGCAATGTCCTCTTTTCCAGCAATACATTATGATTATTTATTCGTTTGTAGCCTTGGCTGCCTGTTACACATTGCTGGGAGCTGTACACTGCATAGCAGTGCCCCGTTTCCAGGCAAGTTGGTACTCATTCTGCCGACCTCAGAAAGGATGACTGGCTGAGGTTCAACCACCTGGTGTTTAATTTACGACCATGACAGGGCTCAAATCAAGGACACTGAGATCTTAAGCCACCACCAGGCTAAACAATATTTTCGCCTGTCCATGCCAGTTAAGACCGACCGTGGACAGGAGTCAAAACAGTTTCTATTTTTTTTTTTTCCTTGAGGCGAACACGTGATCCTTGGAGATTAGAGCCACGGTGGGATGAGGGCGGGCAAAGGCAGTGTACCAGAAGAAGCACAGGGTTGATACTCGAACCCACAACGAATAGACAGACAACAAGGAAATTTAATAAACAAGGGTTTAATGACATGAATGAAATATTTAATTGCAAATAAATCAAAGTATGAAGTTAATTTTAAAGCCTAAAGTTGAGACGTCTCCACACACAGTTACAAAAACAGAAAAGGGGAAAGATAAATAAAAGAAAAATCCCTTCTTATTCTTGGGACTACTGGGTGCCCAGAGATATATTTTAGGACTTGCGGGAACGAACCACGTCGTCCGTGCAAGGGAAACCGCATCCAAAATTGGTGCCAAGGCGCTCTCTGCGTGGGGAAACGTGCGTGAGGTAATTTGTGCTGTGTTCAACACCAGGGCTCACCAAACAGCCAGTGCAGCTCCTTGTCACGATACAAACCTGGACCCCGCTTCCTCTCTTTTACACCAGGTCGCTCACAAACGATGGCCACCTTTCTCCTCGAACACACAACGGCGCATAACACCAAGTTATTGCTGAGAGAACGCTCCTTCTTCTTATTTCTCTCTCATAAACGTACAACTTCGCTACTCAGCCAACAGCATGGCCGGCGTCTTGCTCCAGCACATAGGAAAATTCACACAGCACCGAACACGAGAATCGTGCAGTCTTCTTCGGTCGTGTCAAGGAAGAAGCCAGCGAGCGAGGACCTCCCGTCTCCATCGCATCCGTCAAAAACCAACTAATCTTTGCTCTCCGATCTCATGCCCTTCCCTCCCATTCACAACTGACCAATTCATAAGCCTCGGGGGTTGTGATTGCCGGTCTTGAAGCCGGAAGTAGGTTTTGCCTGTTCGGAAATGTTCGGCTCTGTTGTTGTTGTTGTTTGTAAGAACGTAATTCTTTTATTGATCTGTTTGTAAATGCAAAAAACATAGGGAAAAGCTCACAGAGGGCAATCACATACTGGAGATAATTAGCCTTAAAACCCTACCTAAATTAACACAGCACCGGCCCCCCCGTGCGGTGACACGTAACACGCTTAAGCTGACAGTTTTCCCTCCTTAATTTCCATCGAGATGTCTCCTCCTCATTCCACAGACCATGCTACACTATACAATCCTATTTTCACTATAAAATTCCTCCATCTACCCACAAACAGAACATATATGGAATCATACCAAGCATTGTATACACCATTCATTACACCGGTAATGTGTTTCACCTTTTCATGCGGTAATAGCTGATGTTAATATGACGGAGGGGCATTCCTTACCGGGTGTCTCTTCATGCATTCCATGTGATCGTTCGATATTTCAGGTGTTGTAAGAGCATCGGGGCTGTGAAAGGAAACAATTCCGTAAATGATCTTGGAACAGTTCTCTGTTTGTAGATTATGACAGATTTGAGTTAGTAGCGAACAAAAAACAGGAGGTTTACACGTACGTTCAGGAAGTTTCTGTAAAGCTCCTCCCGAAACCAGAATGACTCTACCAAATAACCACAAACACAAAAGGAATTCCAAAAAAACGACCTCAATAAAACAACAGAATTATATTTAAAAAAATTTTTAATCTCGTGGATGATCTCTAAGTCTTACCACGTTGTTGTTCTTCATCTTCTTCTTCCTGTGGATCTTTTTTTTGACAGCCTACAGTTTTCATCGAAATTCCTGAACTTGGCATATATATGTAAAAATACCCTGCGCAGATAGTAACCATTCTCCGATTTTTGAAAATTCCTCGATAAAAAAGTTCATGATGTCAAAATATCTCCGCTAATGGAAAATCCCTAAAAAATTATCTCCAGAAACTAGGCAAAGATTTTTGAACTTCTGTGCAGAACGAACAGGGCATTAGCAGAGTATTTACCGCACATATGATACATCACTATGACGTTCTTCCTATTTTTTGTTCACACCAGAGTTTTATCGGATCTTCGTGAAACTTGCCATTGTACAGTATATTGCAGAAAGCCCACGCGCAGGCAGTCAGTAACATCTCGATTTTGGAAATTCTTCGAGGAAAAAAAAGTTGACGTCATAATATCGCCGCTAAATGGAAATCAGCCTATACCATTATCTCCGAAACTAGGAAAGCTGTTTGAATTTGTTTGCGGGAATCAAGCCGGGCATTAGCACAGATAATTATTTATCGCAAACCTTCATACCATCACAATTGATGTCATCATCTAGAGGACTGAGGATCTTAGTCAATTTGAGCTTGTTTTTTTTACACAAATACATCAATAACTTACTCAAAAGGTTAACCACAATTACAAAAATAAGCACAAAAAAACCACTCAAAAATTAACCTAAGTTACAACTACAATTTACTACAAAAAGTAACTTCAATGACAAACAAGAGAATTATCCAAATTAACGTGAAATGCAACTAGGAATTCCACAGGAATCAGACCACAGAATCCAGGAAAGGACGTCGATTTCTGCAGAATCTAAAAGTACTCAACATTATTAGGACTCTCCATGATTGAGGTCAAAAGCACAAGGACTACTTTTACGTTTTTCTTTTAGGATACAAAAATCAAAGTTTGTGGGAATGAGCAAGACAATGAGCAGATCAGGATGCAGCAGAACAAACGGAAACAAGCAGAAAAATGGGGAGGGGCAAGGGGGAAAATAGACAGATATGGACAACAATGGTTATGTGGGTAAGGGATGACGGGAAGAGAAGATGCAGGGGGTGGACAGATGGCCTACAGGAGGGAAATTGCACAGGAGGAAAAATTGGAAATGGGGAGGAGTGGCTTAACGGGGTAGTAGATTTATAATGGTTTATGTATTGGGGACAATCTGAGATGGTGGTAACAGCGTGTGAAGGACCTGGAAGAAGAATGAAATTGAAGAGGATGTGGAAGTGGTTTCCACAGGTGGTAAAAATGAGAAAAGAAATGACGTGTAGGTAGCAGTGATCCTGGATTTCGGTAGTTTCACCATAAAGGGGTTGATGTGTGGACTGTGTTGTGTGCCTTGCAGAAACTTGGGGGGGAGGTTGCGAACAAAGCACAGAAAGAGCAGAAGGTGTAAGACCAGAAAAGAGGTGGTACAAGAAGAGAGACCTACGAGCTTTCAGCGATGGCGAAGTGATAGACAATAAACTTCAGCTTCATCGTGGGAGATTCCAATGATTTTGAAGGCCTTGGTTTCCACGGTGTCAAGCTGAGCAATATGTGAGGAAGGGGAGCAGCTCAGAGGGAAGAGCAGTACTCCATCAAGCTTCGGACAAAGGCTTTGTGGGTGGATAGGAGTCAGGTGTGCAAGGAAGGATATGTCGCGATGATGAAGGATGCCCAGTCAGCAGTTGGCTTTGGAGGCCAACTTTGAAATTTGGTTGGTCAAGAAAGATCATGGCTGATTGTGAGACCCAGGAGTGTGTGTGTGTGTCGTGTGTGTGTGTGTGTGTTGGTGTTGTGTGTGTGTGAGAGAGATGAGACAGAACAGACAGACAGACAGACAGCAGAGAGAGAGAGAGAGATTGTTCAAGGATGAAAGACCTATTCCAAATGTTTGACCATTCTTTCTGATTCTAATGAGGTCATGAAGAGAGAGAAGAGGCGACAGCCTGTTTATCTGAAGGATGAGAGATGTCATGGCAAAGGGTGGAGTCTGTCTCTCACATCAGAGGTATGTCAGCAATCTTTCTGTTAACTTCCCTCTGTTCTTCAACATTGCTCCCTCTGCTATCTCAGTCTTCTGACCCTCACCCATAACTCCAGGATGCACACATTATCCAGGATGTAACCC
>JAXMNL010000032.1:105371-117131 GCA_035128595.1 Eptatretus atami | reverse complement strand
CCATAAGAGCAACCGTGTACTGAGCGATCCCTTTCTAGGTCTGGCTTTACAACAGAACCACAGCTCTCTTCCATTGTTAGTATCAAGATCAACATAAGCCCACATCCAACATTTAAAAAGTATGCAGAATTCACATTAAACCAGAATGAGCTGTCTCGAAAAGCTACAGATCTGAGGACCTATATTGCTTCTCTTGCGTTCATATCATTGTGGTATACCAAATGGATTTCAAACTGAAGCCCAGGTGTGAGCAGATGCTACTGAGGAGTGTTACTGATCAGGACCGAAGATGAGACAGAGGACCAACCAATGAACAATCACAATGAAGATAACACAGATGTAACTGGAGGAGTCATCAAACATGCCCAATGACAGACTCAGGAGGAAATGATCATAGGACAGCGATGGGATGGAAGGATGACTTATCTGCACTTGCATTGCTATGAACTTAGATAGTTTTTGTTTCAAAAATTTTGACCTATTCATTACAGTTGACTACTTAAGTGTATAGCCATGAACAGATACACTTTAATGTGAACCACTAAACATACCATTAAAGCATAAAATGGTACATTTCTCTATTTGAAACTTTTAAATAAAGAACATTTGCATCTGGGTGTTGTTATTGCCAAGGGAAATTGGCTAGATTAACTGTGGACAATAAAACATCAGTATGTATATATATATATATATTATATATATATATATATTTTATATATTTTTTTGTAATATTTAAATTTTTTTTTTTTTCTTAATATTGTGCTACAAATGTCCAAGACCTTTAATCTGATATGCTACATGCTTTGCTTTATAACAATATTTGAAACTGGTATTTTTAGTGATGCCACTTAAAGCCACCAAAAGTGTACCCAAAATGCCCAAAAAAAAAAAATGGTACCATGACTTTTTCTGATTCTCAATTGCATCTTCTGCAATAAAAATCCATGGTGCAAAAAAATTATCATCCAGTGCCCACGGATTAGATTCATACATATGCTTCCACACTATAACGTGAATACCATCACCACAGCTGTCCTTTGGATCTGACAAGTTTTTCAATATTAATACAATGGAATACATGATACCATCAACATGACAGTTGAGTATGCTTAGTTGAACATGACCCGACATACTGCATTGTCATACTACAAACCCCTCAACTTGCAGCGGAGAGTACTAGCACGGGCAGCTGTTCCTCACGCTGCCGGTTTGGTTGAGAGTGAAGACACGGTCTGGCCGTCATGTCCATTGGCCAGCTCGTTTTGTTTTTGCAATTTTGGAGCCTGAATACTTTGCGAGCTGTTCATATATTTTATACGACATTACTACAAATTTTTACACCTTTCTCATCTATGTTACTGGGGAAAAATTACACGCCCAGACTGGAATCGAACCCAGATCCTCCGGTGAAACGTACCATGGCCGAATGCTATCTGGGTGACCCATCGCTGAGCAACGCAATTCTCCCACATATAGATGCCACTCTTTTTCCCTCCTGCTGTTTCCGGCAGGTACTCACTGCCAACCATAGGGCAGTGAGGGCCGTTCATGAGAGGGTCTTCCCCTTTCTGAATCGATCGCTGTATTCTACGTTGACAAATTCTGGTTCCTCACAAATTTCCGGAGGGGGAGACTTGTTATTGTACTTTTCATCGGTGCCAATTTGCTCTACTTTACATCATGAATTTTGTTCATTTACTTTTCCAACCAATGGCAGTACTGTTAAGGTATGTGTTTAGTTTTTTAATTCTGCGTTTTCTCACCAATCATTTTGCCGACACTACTTTCAGCTCTTGTACCTCCCTTCATGGGGGACCGGCATTGAGAATGCCGGAACGGAGTGTGACACTTCCTGCATGGCAGCTCATTGACTTACACCGTCGTGTAAATGGCTCACAGATTTGAGTTTCACTCGAGTTAAAACAAAAGTTTCAGTGGAGTTCACTGGCAGTTAAGACCGCCTTCGCAGCCCTATCTTCAGCAACGCATTTCCTCTCTTTGACTCATGGAGCTTCGTACACGTTGCTGCGTCGTGCTCCTATCTTCTGCGGGGTAGTCATCCTATTTCAACCGCGGATTACAATCGTGAACCCCTTTTGGTGAGCAGCTTATTTTGCACGGGCACTGCCATGTATCGTCATACGAGTCACGTTGAGTGAATCATATTATTTCATTGGATACCAACGCCAAAATTGACCCACTGTGATACGCATTTTCTTGCTTCTTATTGAACTTGTCATCTGCACTCACCCACACTCAACTCAAACTGCTTATGGGACACCGCTCAGAACTGGATGATAGTCATCAACTTATGGCGTGAGTAGACGTCGATAACTCGATTTTTCTATCATGTTAATGGAACCCGTCAATGCAGATTTTGCACACAAGAAACCATTTTGCGGTGGCTTTATGGTAAATCCCTGCGTTGAGTTATAATTGGTAACGGTTTCATTGAACAGGATGGGGGGAATGTACAATTCTGATCAGGTGCCTGGCAGATTATTTTTTTGGGTGAGGAGGAGGGAATGGGGTAAGGCTGTGCGTTGTTTAAAGAAGCACGAGTATCAGTAAGGGATATTGATGGAAGGTTAAGGTTGTGACGTCATGTTTTTTGGTATTTCTTCTTGCGGAATAGGAAAAAAAGAATAAGTGGAGTATGGTCATTATTTGTCAGCCATTGTTATAGAGAATTAGTGTTCTCACAAAGGGTTTTGCATTTTAGAAGCAATGAGAATAAATTTAGGGAAAGGAGCATTTTCCAGAATTGATGTCCGTAGGTAAATGGATAGAGTGTACACTGAGGTTCGGAAGATTGCGAGCAGTAACAAATGTTTTACACCGTTATCCATACGGTTAATCAGAGAAGGAATTCGAGAACTAGACACCTGATTACGTTGAACTTAGTTCGCGGGGAAGATGTTGGAAAGTCAATTACAGGTGAAAAAACCAATTATACTGTAGTAATGTTTATGGTGTTGCTGCATTGTTTGAAACTTCTTCCTCATCCTATGTGCTCACATGCCCAAAACAGAGAGACATTTCACACTATTGACGAACCGCCAAATCTTCCCTCCTGGAATTTACAAAAAAAACAAACCGAAAACAGATCAAAATGACTGTTTGGACCTTCGGATGTTAAACACAAAACCATCGTTCAGCATTCAAAGGGTAAATGAGGAGCACTGTTGTATTACGACAATGAGTTAGAAAAAATTTCTACCTCTTGGCATTTTCTTCCTTTGGGTGGCAGTGCATGTGTGTCTGTTCATGTATATAACCCGGATTATGTTTTATTTTTGGCAGCGCACAGTAGCGGTATGTTGGCTCTGCACCTCCAAAATATAAAGGGATGTGTCAGAAGAAGGAGTTGCATGCTGGAACAAGATCGGCCCGCGAGGCGGGTTACTCCTTCTATGGTATTAATATATAATCAAATCATAGGAATAATACATACCACCCCCCCCCCCCCTGTGGCCACTCCTTAGGAATGGTGTTGTATGATTATAATACATTGTGAAAAAGAAACATGATGAGAGAGAGAAGCTCAGGCCTTGTTTCACAAAACTCGAGAGAGGACTTTTGGCACATGCAGCTGGCTTGTACACACGGCCACCTTCGTCTCCGCACACTGCACGCAGCTCATCCTTCTTTAACATGAATATCTTCTGCCTTCAGCATGGCCCAATTTGTTCCGCCGTGTGCACAAAGGTCACATGCATCTTACACCATGCTCTTGTCCACTTGGCCTAATTCAATATTCATTGTAGTCTAGGCTGTATTGAGTTGTCAATTAATCACTGCTACAGCTTCTAAAATGCATAAAGTGCTCCATGTATGGAAAGCTAAGTTTAAAAAACTTACGCCTGCTGAATCCCATCCTTTGCAGCAAGTGCGGATGTCAGCAAGGAGATGAGGCTGTATAAATGTATGACCAGAGCCGTTGGTGTCGTGGGTACATGGGAAGTTCCTTTGTTGACCCTCTGTCCTACGAGGCGCTGCAGAATTGCTTGCCTGTGGCTTGTAAATGACCCAAGTGTTATGTAAAGTCACAGAAAAAGTTAGCCAATCCTTATAAGCACAATGTCACACCTCATGTGAAAGGATACTTACCTCTGTAATTCGGGACACTTCCATCTCGATGAACCTCGACTCTGTTTTGGACCTACATAAATAGTTCAGTGTATATTGGCCTTACTTCCCAATATTTATCGCTTCATTTCAACGCATGGGTCTACCTACACACATACACAAAGTATCAAGTATGTTGTACTGTGTGAAGGCACTATGCAGGCTTGCACATGACACGTGGACAAATCACTTCTACCATGCAGTGTTTTGACTAATGTGTCCACAACTATACTCTAGATGAAAGAAGAAAAACCAGACTGGGAGAAAGGAGCTTTTAAATGACATGCCGCTGATCCGGGCCACCATACAAGCACGTCTACAAAGACGAGCGCATGCAGACACCTCGACCCCAGACTTGTTGTAAGACACATAAAAGGTGGGCAGAGAGCCAACCTTTCAAGGAGGAGAACACGATGCAGACAGCGAGAGACGCAACAGTGCGGACGCGGCATGTCCAAGCTGAATTTCATTTTTTTAAAACTGGCCTCAACAGCAAAGAGGAGAGTATTAGAGAGTGTTGCATTGTTAACCACGACTACTGCTGCAACTGCTGAGCCCTGACTAAAAACCAGCGGCATCTCTGCGGAATGCTGGTCAATCCTATCTGTTGGCGGTTTAGTTGTTGACAAACCTATACTGCATTGCTGGAGTCTTGGAACGACATCAAGCAGCAATTCCTCTCCGGTTCATATACGATAAAACACAAAGGGCCAGTCTACTTCCTCATTCCTCGGCACTTGTCAATGCTGCAGTCGGTCCTAACGACAAGTGGTTTTTTTTGTTTTTTTTGTTGATACCTTGTCGAGGCCGGATGAGATCTAACAACAACGCACATTCAAGGGGGCATGAGACCAGGAGAGGGAGTAGGGAGAAAAATAGTGGGAACAGAGACATTTTGCGAATCTGTGAGGAGAGATGACGGGAACCAATGGGGAATAGAAGATGGACATTACCAGGACTCTCAGGTAAGGAAAGCAGGGAATGGAAGGAGGTGGGCTGGGTGGATTTATCGGGGGTAGAAAAGTCGAGGATTGGATGCGGGATGATAGAGGTGGTGGTTGAACAGCGGTTTGAAGGCTGGATGGAGATGGGAATGAATAGAAGTGAAGGAGTTTATTCAAAGGCGGTGAAAAAGAGGAATTGTAAAGAGTGAAGGTGAGCGTTGATTCGTGATTTGGTAGTTTACCAAGAAGGGGGTTTGTGGCGGAACCTGAGCGCCCGCGGAAATGTGGTGGACAAATCACAGAGAGAGCAGAGGGGGGCGAGGCTGGGAGAGGAGACGTAGGAAGACAGAAAGACCACCAACCAACCTGCGTAGAGAGTGAGAGGCCCAAGAACTCAGCCTCATTTTTGCGGGAGATTGCCAATGATCATAAATGCCTTGGTTTTCCATAGTGTGAAAGCCGAGAAAGGTGAGTGGCAGGAGCACCAGCCCAGAGGGGAGAGCAAGTACTCCAATCAGGCTGCGGACAAAAAGCTTTGTAAAAGTTTGGGTTTTTTTTTCCAGGGGAGGCCTTCAGGTGGTCCGAGGAAGACCTTGCACGCGGGAGGATTCCCAGTCTGCGACTGGCTTTGGAGGCGAGGTTTGAAAATGTGGCTTCCAGGAAAGGTCATGGCAGATAGTGAGAACCCAGAAGCTTGAAAGAAAGGACTTCTTCCAGGGATTGTTGCAGAAAGTGGATGGGGTGGTGGTTCTAAACGTCCTTTCGGAGAGACATAGTGAGAGTGTGAGATTTTCCGGATTTGAAAGACATGTTCCACGTGTTGGAACAAGTTTGTGATTTTTCCAGACTGCAGTGAGCGAAGAAAAGCTGCTGCTTGCCGGTCTGAGTTCATGGCGATGCGTACGGCAGAGGGTTGGAGTCTCAGCAAAGAGAATATAGAGGATTTTTCCAGAGAGTCGGAGAGATCATTGATGAAAACCAGAAAAAGAAGCAGGGCCCAGAACGCTACCTGAGGAACTTCCAGCCTGGACGGAAGGGGAATATGAAGAACTCATTTAGGGCCACACAGTTGAGTGCCGACAGGGAGGAAGTCTGCGAGCCATGAGTGGAGATGGTGGGGCTCGGATTCATCTGCTTGCTTTCTGATACGAAGTAACCCTCTGGGACTTGCAGCACGAACTGGCCAGTCGGACTTCACTTCTGTACGCACTCATCCGGGCAAAGGCAGCCTGGCTGGAATGTGACCAAAACTGCTTCAACATAAAATTCGTATTCCGCTCGGGTTTTCTTTAAGAACTGGGGACATGAGAATAAGTTGCCGACTTGAAAGTCAGAGTCAATTCATAACTGCTTGAAATTCTGTCATGTGTAACTTGGGCGAGTTTGAATCATCATTGTGACGGGATGTTATTAAATGGTATTAGTATTTCAAAGGTTGACAGTAGAGATTAATAAATTTCTTATTAAACATTCCTTCTGCCTCGTCCCACCCTATGACAGACTCCGAATCGCAATGCTTGTCCGAAAATTGCTTTGCTGATAAATTTCAGGATTTTGCTGATTGAGTGTGAAATTTATATTCTATATAACATGTTCTGTTCAAAGATTGAGTGTTCCCCCCTATATAACAATAGACGACATATTATTGTTCCGTAAAGCTCTTTCTACCGAGGCTATCCCTCCAGGTAATTGGTGCACACTCGATCAGTGCAAAGATGCAGCGTGAAACACATGGGTAAAGCGGCGTTTGCCCAGCTTACCTCTCCACTCACAGCAATCTGATATCGCTCACTCCAAGCCGTTAATTTCCATTGTATAAGTACAGTAATGGCCTCGTTTCTTGGAACAAATCCATGACATCTTTTATTATCCACAACCCAAATTTGCAATGGAGACAGGTGACTTTACTTCCCGATATCAAAAGGATGGCTACTCTTAGATGCCAAGCATCCCCGGCCAGCACTGCACAAGGACCAGTTTATGTATCTCCTTGAGATTGGCCTTACTGGGCAGTGGGTACAAAACCTAGGCTAGGCAGATAATATGCGAGTTACATACCAACTGAATCATTCCTCTGCCTCTCTAAATAAGTATTGTGGGTTGAAAAATGTTTCTTGATGTCCAAAAGAAAGAGGAGTCTATGTTAAGGCAATGTAAGCTATCAATTCTAAGAAAACATGCTCAGTGACACATCAGACAAGCAAGTTCAATTGGCTGGAAATGATGAGGATACTCAAAAATTTTTCGGACATAAGCCATTGCGATTTTGAAATCTATACACGGCAATGTCCTCTTTTCCAGCAATACATTATGATTATTTATTCGTTTGTAGCCTTGGCTGCCTGTTACACATTGCTGGGAGCTGTACACTGCATAGCAGTGCCCCGTTTCCAGGCAAGTTGGTACTCATTCTGCCGACCTCAGAAAGGATGACTGGCTGAGGTTCAACCACCTGGTGTTTAATTTACGACCATGACAGGGCTCAAATCAAGGACACTGAGATCTTAAGCCACCACCAGGCTAAACAATATTTTCGCCTGTCCATGCCAGTTAAGACCGACCGTGGACAGGAGTCAAAACAGTTTCTATTTTTTTTTTTTCCTTGAGGCGAACACGTGATCCTTGGAGATTAGAGCCACGGTGGGATGAGGGCGGGCAAAGGCAGTGTACCAGAAGAAGCACAGGGTTGATACTCGAACCCACAACGAATAGACAGACAACAAGGAAATTTAATAAACAAGGGTTTAATGACATGAATGAAATATTTAATTGCAAATAAATCAAAGTATGAAGTTAATTTTAAAGCCTAAAGTTGAGACGTCTCCACACACAGTTACAAAAACAGAAAAGGGGAAAGATAAATAAAAGAAAAATCCCTTCTTATTCTTGGGACTACTGGGTGCCCAGAGATATATTTTAGGACTTGCGGGAACGAACCACGTCGTCCGTGCAAGGGAAACCGCATCCAAAATTGGTGCCAAGGCGCTCTCTGCGTGGGGAAACGTGCGTGAGGTAATTTGTGCTGTGTTCAACACCAGGGCTCACCAAACAGCCAGTGCAGCTCCTTGTCACGATACAAACCTGGACCCCGCTTCCTCTCTTTTACACCAGGTCGCTCACAAACGATGGCCACCTTTCTCCTCGAACACACAACGGCGCATAACACCAAGTTATTGCTGAGAGAACGCTCCTTCTTCTTATTTCTCTCTCATAAACGTACAACTTCGCTACTCAGCCAACAGCATGGCCGGCGTCTTGCTCCAGCACATAGGAAAATTCACACAGCACCGAACACGAGAATCGTGCAGTCTTCTTCGGTCGTGTCAAGGAAGAAGCCAGCGAGCGAGGACCTCCCGTCTCCATCGCATCCGTCAAAAACCAACTAATCTTTGCTCTCCGATCTCATGCCCTTCCCTCCCATTCACAACTGACCAATTCATAAGCCTCGGGGGTTGTGATTGCCGGTCTTGAAGCCGGAAGTAGGTTTTGCCTGTTCGGAAATGTTCGGCTCTGTTGTTGTTGTTGTTTGTAAGAACGTAATTCTTTTATTGATCTGTTTGTAAATGCAAAAAACATAGGGAAAAGCTCACAGAGGGCAATCACATACTGGAGATAATTAGCCTTAAAACCCTACCTAAATTAACACAGCACCGGCCCCCCCGTGCGGTGACACGTAACACGCTTAAGCTGACAGTTTTCCCTCCTTAATTTCCATCGAGATGTCTCCTCCTCATTCCACAGACCATGCTACACTATACAATCCTATTTTCACTATAAAATTCCTCCATCTACCCACAAACAGAACATATATGGAATCATACCAAGCATTGTATACACCATTCATTACACCGGTAATGTGTTTCACCTTTTCATGCGGTAATAGCTGATGTTAATATGACGGAGGGGCATTCCTTACCGGGTGTCTCTTCATGCATTCCATGTGATCGTTCGATATTTCAGGTGTTGTAAGAGCATCGGGGCTGTGAAAGGAAACAATTCCGTAAATGATCTTGGAACAGTTCTCTGTTTGTAGATTATGACAGATTTGAGTTAGTAGCGAACAAAAAACAGGAGGTTTACACGTACGTTCAGGAAGTTTCTGTAAAGCTCCTCCCGAAACCAGAATGACTCTACCAAATAACCACAAACACAAAAGGAATTCCAAAAAAACGACCTCAATAAAACAACAGAATTATATTTAAAAAAATTTTTAATCTCGTGGATGATCTCTAAGTCTTACCACGTTGTTGTTCTTCATCTTCTTCTTCCTGTGGATCTTTTTTTTGACAGCCTACAGTTTTCATCGAAATTCCTGAACTTGGCATATATATGTAAAAATACCCTGCGCAGATAGTAACCATTCTCCGATTTTTGAAAATTCCTCGATAAAAAAGTTCATGATGTCAAAATATCTCCGCTAATGGAAAATCCCTAAAAAATTATCTCCAGAAACTAGGCAAAGATTTTTGAACTTCTGTGCAGAACGAACAGGGCATTAGCAGAGTATTTACCGCACATATGATACATCACTATGACGTTCTTCCTATTTTTTGTTCACACCAGAGTTTTATCGGATCTTCGTGAAACTTGCCATTGTACAGTATATTGCAGAAAGCCCACGCGCAGGCAGTCAGTAACATCTCGATTTTGGAAATTCTTCGAGGAAAAAAAAGTTGACGTCATAATATCGCCGCTAAATGGAAATCAGCCTATACCATTATCTCCGAAACTAGGAAAGCTGTTTGAATTTGTTTGCGGGAATCAAGCCGGGCATTAGCACAGATAATTATTTATCGCAAACCTTCATACCATCACAATTGATGTCATCATCTAGAGGACTGAGGATCTTAGTCAATTTGAGCTTGTTTTTTTTACACAAATACATCAATAACTTACTCAAAAGGTTAACCACAATTACAAAAATAAGCACAAAAAAACCACTCAAAAATTAACCTAAGTTACAACTACAATTTACTACAAAAAGTAACTTCAATGACAAACAAGAGAATTATCCAAATTAACGTGAAATGCAACTAGGAATTCCACAGGAATCAGACCACAGAATCCAGGAAAGGACGTCGATTTCTGCAGAATCTAAAAGTACTCAACATTATTAGGACTCTCCATGATTGAGGTCAAAAGCACAAGGACTACTTTTACGTTTTTCTTTTAGGATACAAAAATCAAAGTTTGTGGGAATGAGCAAGACAATGAGCAGATCAGGATGCAGCAGAACAAACGGAAACAAGCAGAAAAATGGGGAGGGGCAAGGGGGAAAATAGACAGATATGGACAACAATGGTTATGTGGGTAAGGGATGACGGGAAGAGAAGATGCAGGGGGTGGACAGATGGCCTACAGGAGGGAAATTGCACAGGAGGAAAAATTGGAAATGGGGAGGAGTGGCTTAACGGGGTAGTAGATTTATAATGGTTTATGTATTGGGGACAATCTGAGATGGTGGTAACAGCGTGTGAAGGACCTGGAAGAAGAATGAAATTGAAGAGGATGTGGAAGTGGTTTCCACAGGTGGTAAAAATGAGAAAAGAAATGACGTGTAGGTGAGCAGGATCCTGAGATTTCGTAGTTTCACCATAAAGGGTTGATGGTGTGGACTGTGTTGTGTGCCTTGCAGAACTTGGGGGGGAGGTTGCGACAAAGCACAGAAAGAGCAGAAGGTGTAAGGACCAGAAAAGGTGATACAAGAAGAGAGACCACCCGACTTTCAGCGATGGCGAAGTTGATTAGACAATAAAACTCAGCTTCATCGTGGGAGATTCCAATGATTTTGAAGGCCTTGGTTTCCACGGTGTCAAGCTGAGCAATATTTGTGAGGAAGGGGAGGCCAGCTCAGAGGGAAGAGCAGTACTCCATTTCAAGCTTCGGACAAAGGCTTTGTGGGTGGATAGGGAGTCAGTGTGCCAAGGAAGGATTGTCGCGTGACGAAGGCATGCCCAGTCAGCAGTGGCTTTGGAGGCCAACTTTGAAATTTGGTTGTCAAGAAAGATCATGGCTGCTTGTGAGACCCAGGAGTGTGTGCTGATGTGTCGTGTGTGTGTGTGTGTGTGGTGTGTGTTGTGTGAGAGAGATGAGACAGAACAGACAGACAGACAGACAGCAGAGAGAGAGAGAGAGATTGTTCAAGGATGAAAGACCTATTCCAAATGTTTGACCATTCTTTCTGATTCTAATGAGGTCATGAAGAGAGAGAAGAGGCGACAGCCTGTTTATTCTGAGGATTGAAAGATGTCATGGCAAAGGGTGGAGTCTGTCTCTCACATCAGAGGGTATGTCAGCAATCTTTCTGTTAAACTTCCCTTGTTCTTCAACATTGCTCCCTACTGCTAATCTCAGTCTTCTGACCCTCACCCATAACTCCAGGATGCACACATTATCAGGATGTAACCCCCACTGGTTGAACTTAAATGTCCAAGTTGATTGCCACACCTCAAGCTCTGTTTTCCCTTTAGTTTCTCCCATGTATAGAACTACATTGAAGAGGACTGTTTCTTTTATCACTCTTTTCTCTAGGACTTCAACCAAACAGTGCACAGCCATCTCTTCTCATCCCCAATCCTGACCCATGATCTTTATTATCCCTTTAACCTTTGCTAACCCAACCATCTCACTTGTTCATTTCAGCGTTTCCTCTCACCCCTCCATCTCCTCTTTCCTGTTTATTCTTCCT
>JAXMNL010000032.1:95244-105251 GCA_035128595.1 Eptatretus atami | reverse complement strand
TAGAGCACATACCTCCATTTACGTTTTGTATCCCACTGTTAGGCCTGATCTGCATCTGGGCCTTAATCAAAATCGAATTGGCTTGTTCTTGTCACCTTCCCACTCTTCCACCAAGTTTTGTCATAACTCGTCCACAACTTTTTTGAAATATCACGCCATGTGTCGTTTTTTTGCCCCATCTCTCAATGGTGACGAATCATTGAAGAAATAATAAAAAAAGTTCTCAATCCAGATGCAGATTGTTTCACAAATAATCGAATAAGTTCGTCCTGTCAGCACACCAAAACCTCTCCACCAAATTTCATCTGAATCTGTCCATAACTCTTTGAGATATCCTGCTCACAGACAAAGAAGCAGACAGACAGACAAACAAAAAGACAGGGTGGGGAGGAAATAACCAGAGTTGGTGTCAAAGCCAGCCTAATGCTTGCTGTTTATACATTTATCGTTTTTTAAAGACTAGTCTAATAATATTGGGGGGGTTGGAAATCACTTAAAACATGTAGAAATGCAAAAAAAAAAACAATTTCTTAACAAATTTTTTTGGGGGGGGGGGGACCAAGTGACTAGTCTAATAATATTGGGGGGGGGTTGGAAATCACTTAAAAATGAACAAATGCAAAAAAAAAAAAAAATTCTCTAACAATTTTTTTGGGGGGGCAGGGGGGACCAAGTCCAAAATCTAATGGCATGATCTTGACATACCAACCCCCACCACCAAGTTTCGTCGAAATCCGTCGAGGAGTTTTTCCGTAATACAAAAATTTAACTTTTCATTCTCACGCTCACGCCGGGGGTATCGCTATAGCTCTCTGTTCTTCGAACAGGCGAGCTAAAAAACCTCAAATACATCCACAATTACTCCAATGACCTCAAATTAAATGAGAACTAGACACCATCCCAAATGCAAACATTGTCCACTTTGTCCACTTTGCCCGTCCAAGTCCACTTTGTACACAAACTGAACTTGATGAAAACAACAGCAAAAAAAAAAACTTTTTAAAAACTTTGATGACAAATTATCAAACGGTAAAAACGTTTCAATCTGCTTGAAAAGACAGATTGAAGCTCTAATGGTGAAAATAGAAAGAAATGGAAGCGAATAAAACCCAGCCATGTCGTGCTGCACAGCAGCGGCCGGGCTAATAAGGGCTCGTGAAAGTTACTATGACTTTGCTCTATGACATTTTGACCTAATTATTGTTTTTCGGCTATATCATCATACTAAAGGCTTGTTTAAAATTTCATGATAAAACCTGAAATGGTAAAGACGTCATAGCCTCGACAGACAGACACAAAGACACAGAAGCGATTGCAAAACCCTCTCTCTGACTGAGAGGTTGGTGGGCTAATTACTCCAGAAGATAAAATAAATACAACCGCAATTATTCCAAAACAAATGGTAGAAACTGGTCAGTTTCTGCCTAAAGTTGCAAAAAAAATCTCCCTCTGGGTCATTCCTAACGTTGTGGATATGAAAAACTGAATGAATCAAATCAACTGATAAAGGTGAACCCTCTCCCAAATCAGTTGCCTGTTGTCGTCAGACCTTAATCCATTGGTTCGAATGATCGGAATAACAATTTTTTGAAGAACAAGATCGAGAATTTACAAGCTTTTTTACAACATTTAATATCTTTTTTTTTATCCTCCAATTGCATGTTATAATGTGTATTATAGTTATTGTTCAATTACAGTCGTTTTAAAAGTTTAAAAAAATATGTAAGGTGAGAATGATTTTATTATACAAGCAAATACCCAAGCTTTGCGTGAAAGATAAACGTAATATGTAATCACTTTGGAAGCTAAAGGAGAAATTTGAAAATTTTAACACCTTCTTGCCATATTCCACCACCATGGCTAAACGTACGCAATTTACATTCCGATGATATTTATTAGCCCCACCCTCCCCATCTTCCCAACACCCTCACGTTAAGCGCGTTGGCTCACACAGGCCTAAATGTACCACCCACACAAATGTATTTGTACCCCAATTGACGTTTGTAACTTAAAATACGTGGGCTGGCATGGTTGAGAAGACAATCAGACATTTATTGCCTTTATAGAGCGAAGTCGCTTAAAAACTTGTAGTGGTACACAACACAATGAGAGTGTGATCAGCAGTAATTTTATAATTTCAGTGTTAATATGTTAAAGGTTATGGAAAAACATCTGAAACTCACAGGACAGACTTACGGACAGATGCGAGACCAAACATTATTCATAGCCCCCTCCAGGAAACCGTCGGACTAGGGTTAAAAGAGATGTGGAAGGGAATCTTATTTGAGGCAGGAGGGCGTGTGTTGCGTGTGTGAGAAAAATAGTTAATGGGACCCGTTAGCGTAGCTTTATATAAGCGACCATTGTGACCTAAACTGTCACAAAAATCACAAAAAGGACAGATGGCACCAAAAATGACCGATATAACTCAACGCACCAGCATAGGTTTTTCTCTTCAAATATGTTTCCAGACAATTCACACTGCAGCAGCCAAAACACCGTTCCGCAAATGGTGCGACTTTTCTTCCATAGACAACAGAGTAAATGCGAAGTTAAACCAATTTAAGTAAACCCACAGCTACTCCTTGACTGCTTTCAAAATAACTAGATAGAGATGAGAGTAGACATGTCCAGCAACGATTGGTTAAGGTTTCATCAATTAGCCTTTGATATGGGTGATAATTAAATAGAATTATGTGTCCGAGTGCTTGTAGCATACCTTCTCAATATCTTGGTGGAGAGGAAAATTATCTTAATTGTGCTTATTTTTCCAGCAACCACACCACTCCGACTTACCCGAACATTTTTTTTTTGTGATGCAATTTTTATTCTAGCTCGCCTGTTCGAAAAAAGACAGAAAACTATAGCAAAACCCCCGCTGTGCGTACATCAGCTGAGCATCAGAGAATCCTGTGAGCCTGAAATGTTAAATTTGTGCAAGTTATTAAAGCTTCCATTCCATTAATATGTGGCTACTAGGAGCTGATGAAAATTGGCCATGGAGGTTCCTTGGGTGATGTATTATATTGATAATGAAGTTGAAATAAAAAATTAATTTCAAATTTTTTAAAATTTTTTGACCTCGTTTTTGAACTTAACTTTTTGTAGGCACTTCATAACGTTAAAGTTTTTTTTGTTCCAGGTATTTAGAGCTTTCCATCATTTAATATTGTGTACCCTAGATGTCTGATATTGGCATGGCAGTTTTTCCTTTGGGTTAATACTATTATGTAGTTTGAAGTTTGAAATGAAAAAATAATTCAAATTTTTAAAAAATTTTGACCTGTGTTAAAAACTTAACTTTTTTTGTAGCACATAATCAACGTTTAAAATTTTTTCCTTTCTATTAAGTTTTATCTACCGCCCACTATTTTTTACTGATTACAATATACAATAAAACATATATTGCTTTTAAATTATTATGAAATCAGACTTCCGCAATGCTTTATAAAAAAATTTATAGACTAGTCTTTTTATTTTTTTTAATTAAAAACAAAATTTATAACCTGGGAGCATTGGATTTGCTTTACACCAACTCTCCTGGTTAATTTTTGCAGCAATTGTTGAGAGACAACAGCAAAAAACAGTGGTGACGATTGAAAACCACAAAGCGGACATCTGGTTTTGTCCCACAACATTTTAGACAAACCTCTTATTGCAGCCAGCCGACTCTCCCGACCCAGCTTCTTCAACCCCACCACTGATATTTCATGATAGTATTTATAACTCAAAAACCCTTTCCTTTCTAATCGGAGCCGATGAGTCCAGTCAACCTTTACCCCTAACCCCTCAAGATGCAATTGAACCCCCAATGGCTTCCCCATCATTAGATGAAGCTTCTTCTTCAATGGCAAGCACAATGGGGGAATCACCTGCAAAAGTGGAACCTCACGGTTAAATCAAGGCCAGCATACTTTACACTTTATAGTAAATGCTTTTCAACATTCAAAACCCACCCCATTGAAATATATAAATTCACTAGCATAGTCTTTTTAACCCTGACCCTTCAACCTACACAACCTTACATCACTCATCCATATGTCTCATTTCCATGATCACATGCAAGTTGAGTTCTATACCATATTTCTGTGTTATGATGGAAAGAGACACCTGCTGAATCTTTTTCTTTCAATTGTCAATTACATTCCTCAAATTCACCTCTTGCACTACCCTCCAGTTTACGTGTTTCTGGAAAGAGTTTGAAATACCATGTAATGCCGAGAGTGCTTTTGTTCTGAGTTTTGTGCATGTTTTCTGTGCTTCAAGGTTGATCCATGCTCGAGCAGAATCAAAGTTGATTAATCCAAGAGTTGATTAATATATCAAAAAAATTAGGGATAGGGAAAAGAGAGAGGAGAAGAAAGATGGGAGGGTAGGCTCAGGAACAGAAATGAGAGAGAAAAAAACAGATGGTGAGAGGAGAGAAGCTAGATGGAGGAAATATATAGAAGCAAGGGGATGAAGCAGAGAGAGAGAGAGAGAAGAACGAGAGAGGAGAGAGAGAGAGAAGAAGAGAGATGAGAAGAGAGAAGAGAGAGAGAGAGAGACTGAGAGAGAGAGGAGAGAGAGAGAGAGAGAGAGAGATTGTGAGGTAGATGAGAGGGAGGGAGATGCAGGGAGGTAAAGAAGTAAAGGAGAGAGAGATGTGGGAGTTAAAAGAAGAGAGGAATGTGGGAGGGAAGAAAGATTCAGTATAAGAAGAGAGAGATAAACCCAACCACATAAACTGTTACACAAATTGGTTTTTGGCTGTGCAGCAACCCCTCACCGAAATACTTTTGGATCATGTGCATTGCTTGTTCTGCTGCTATTTAACCCAAATAATATGCAGAACATTTTATTAATACAAGTTAACACAAATGAAAACGTTATAATTTAGATTAAGATGAAGCATTTCTCAGCATCGCTTGAGTACTTTTTCCATTACATGAAAAAGCATAACTTTTCCTGAATATCTTGATCAGTGATGTGCCCCAATATCTTTACCTTAACTGAACTCTCATGATATCAAAACAACAAAATACTGCATTGGAGTCATTCAGAAGGATTTGGATAGGGATTCGGGCTTCAACACTAATTCTCTTCCCTCATACCCATCCCACCTGGTTAATGCGAGGTCTTGACATCGGCTTGAATCAACGATCCTCGGAGCTTGAGCCAAGCACCTTTAACCATTACGAACACCAGGCCTTTGGAATACATGAGCAGCTGGTTTACTAGTTGTTACTCTTTCAGATTTACTTTTCGAATATCTTGAGCTTCCTGTGAAAACTCTTTAAAGCCTTCTCTTCATAGAGAAAATAACGAAGGGCAACAAATTGTGTGATTCCTGTAGATTGCTGTGGTGTTATTGCTTTTAAGAAAATGGCCTTGTCTGAGGAATCTCTTCATTCAATGGTCTTGTCTGATAATCTGGCTCATCTACCTGTATAAAACACTGTGGTGTGTGCGTGTGTCTTGTGTTGGTTGGGTTGGTGTGTAGTTGTCTTGTACCCCTTCATAAGCCAATCTTTAGACGTGACTGGTGTGTTCATTACGGTGTATTTTTCCGGATTATAAGAAACTCGAAAATATTTCCATAAAAGAAGTAATTACGTCATTTCTATTGGAAATTGTAGACGGTTGACTTATGAACTTTGTCAAGCGGTTCCAGAATCGGTAAAAAACAATAAATTCATGTGAAGAGGTGAAAACTTGCTGCCAACATTATGTGAACTGAGCAAGTTAAAAGAGTGTTCATTTATTCATTTGTCGATGTCCGAATAAATAAAGAAGGATAAAGGGACACCTTGACGCTGCCGAGGCTTCACACTTTTGGCACGCTCACGAGGCTACCATCGAAACAACATGTCCCAGAAATAAGAAAAAAATTAGGGAAACATTTGGCACTTCATGTTTTAAATAACCTGCTTGCACGAAACGTCAAAATTTTCCAGTCTCCTTTGAATATTTAGAATAAAATAATTCCAACTGTCATTTTTGATGGGCTTTTGTACTAGTCATTAATACTGAAGTGGCGGTGTGCGGTGTGTGTGTGTGGTGTTTAATTATTTACTTGGAGCAAAACTTTCATTTCCATTTAATCATGAATACTCCTTTTTAAAGCTCTCTTTCCGATGAATGAAGAAGAAGAAGCAATTGGAGCTTAATGCGCATTTCCACAGTTGACATTGAATTTCTCACGATGAGTACACACCCACTGAGACCAAGACCATCTACCTTCTTATTAAAAATCTGTCTTTGTCCATTCTGTCCTCGCTCTATCCCCGCGTGTTTAGTTTATCTGTATACAGCCTACGCCCTACAGGGATTATGATCCATCTCTTTCAATCACTACATCTCATCTCTTGCTCCCTAAATAATATTCGATCATCTTCCATATATCCACACACATGATTTAAAGGGTATTTTGATGTTGAGGTTCTATGTTTGGTGTTGTTGTTTTTTTTTAAACAATCTTTGCTTTTAGCATATTGGGGCTCAAATATAACCTCAATGCCTGGTGTTGGCTCAATGGTAGGGTGTGGGTGGCTTGGATCCCATAAATTCCTGAAGTTAAATCCCCCTCGGCTCTTGAATGATACCCAGGTGGGGTTGACTTCTGCCTGTCATCTTCCGAGGTCGTCAAATGAGTGCAGGCATGCTGATATACTGTGCGGCGAGTGGCGACCCTCCAGATTGTGCCCAATAGCAAGACTGCTTCGGCAGAGCACCAACCCTGCCACAGAGTATGGTCCCGATGTATGGAAATTATAATTCAAGATCTATATTGAAATGTCTCATTCAAAACACAAGGAAACAAATGGTTGGCAGCTCATGCTGTGCAAGCAAATGCACACCAGGTTGTATTGAATGGGATATTGCTGTGCATTTGTGAATGGTGATGGGTTTAATCACTCTCTTCCTTTTCTTCAAGGAAAATTGTTGCAATTGAAGAGGTTAATCCTTTACTGTTTTTCTTTCTCTTAAACGATCATTATCATTTCGTATCCAGTCATAGCCACACAACATTTGGAAGGCTTACATGGAGTTATGATGCCAACATTATGTGTCCATGTGTCTTTCATCGATTCTATCATGTGGAATCGAGAGTATGCGGAGGTTTACAGGAAAGGTTTCTGGTGTGAAATAATTACAAATGTAAAGCAAGTGTACATTCACGTACTAAGATTATTGCAATGACACAAGTGCACCTGCCTAATGAAGATACGTCATGATACCAGATTAATAGTAATATAATAAGAATAATATATGTTTAAATTAATCCTTTAACCCTTCAGTTTTTGGAATTTTGACCTAAATATCTTTGCTCACAACAGTAAATGTACTCGCATTAATTTTATTAATAAAACTCATTTCACACTTGTCTTCTGGCCAGAAGCACATCAAGTCCAATATCATTCCACTTCAGTTGGGTTTTTAAATAACACATACCTTTGTATTCTGTTCTTCATTGTATAGCTCACCTGAACATAAATCAGGTTGAGCATTATGACGATGGCGTGTCAGTTCCATCCGTCCATAAACACTTCAACTTCTCTCCGAAACGCCTGATGCGAATTGCGACCAAAAACTTGGCTAAAGTTTTATATTTGTTGTGGTGAACTCAATTGTTCATCGGCAAGACCTCCCCTTCGACCAATTCAATGCGAAACTTTTAAATTTCGATCAATTACCAGAGAAATATAGGAAACAATGAGTCATCAACATCAGTTGTTGCGCAGCTATATTGGATTCTAAGAGAAACTTTTAAAACCTTCTTCTCTGAAACCGCCTAACTATCCATGTAATACTTGCTGTATGCATGAATCCACGTCAAAATATATTTGATAACAAACATAATTTGTCATTGGGTCGCTATCATATTGTATCAAAGGAAAAAACCGTTAAAATAATTTTCTCTGAAAACCGCTAACTGATCATTGCAAACTTAAAATATATGATTACTTCTGTGATAACGTTGATTATAATAAGCCGACGAAACCACAATACGTCAACCAATACTCATAATACAAAAGTGAAATATCCAAAAAAATCTAATATAGACACCTTTTAAAGTTCACTTCATCAAAGAGGGATAATTTGACCAATATAAGTGACATTATAATACATGAAAGTGGGTAAATATCTCGAAAAAAATAATTAATTTCAAACACCTGAAGTTGCACTTCCATCAAATTAGGGATAATTTGACAATAATGAAAATATATACCGGAAGTGGGCCAAATTATCTTGAGAACTAAGGCCTCAAAGACTGCAAGGAGTTGCACTGCTCTGTGAACATTATATCCGTTACCTACCAACTCAAAACGTGTATTCTAAATCCGATTCTTATTTTACCCTGAAATTTTTTTTTTTTTCATTTCCTTCCATCACTCCACTTTATGCAACGAGCCAGAGCTGCATGACCATTGTCCTTTATTGTTATATGATCATCTTATATGAGGCAGCACGTGCTGTCTGGTCGTCTGTTGCGGTTGACATGATTGCTGACTAGGTGTAATGTGGATTGGCTCCTCAAGATTGAATAATGTATGCGTATCGATGTATTTAAGCTGATATTCAAAGGCTGATCCATATTGATTATCAAAATCATGGCTAAATGATTATGTCAAAACTAGATGAAATCGATGGAAAATTAGGAAAAAAAGTTTTTATTTTATTTTTTCCCCCCCCCCCCCCAAACCCATATAATTCGAATAATACGCTCGCAGACGGGACTCGCAATTTGTTTTACAGTTCTATTATGATTACAACCTTTGACAGTATGACTCGAGTTACCCACACTCGCTCTAAGCTGTCTAGCCTGGTTTGAATCCAGACCCAGCTCTAAAATGTCATCCTGTGTTTCAAACAACTTGGTCAACATCGTGGGTGTGTGGTGTCGTCCCTCGATACATTAATCTGGGCGTCCTTTCTTCTGACATTAGTTGATGGACGTTAAAATCCCCACATTTCCTTTCATGAAGAGTGTGACCTATCACCAGCACCAAATGCCAAATCAAAATTCCTTGCCCCAAACTACTGCTGGAAGACAATGTCAAACCACCCTGTATAACCTTTGCTCAGGAAAGCTGCTTCGGAGCACAGACGCTCTGTAGCGAGTATGGCCATCAAATATCAAATAAAAGTAACATTTAATCCAAATTTAACCTTTAAAAAGATAGAGCACAACATATACTTAGGGGAAGGGAGTGGGAGAGAAAGAGGGTTGGGGAGATACAGAGGGGTGGTAGAGGACAGGGAAGATGGGGGGAGGAAGAATTCCCTCGTGTCATCTTGTCCTTCTCCCTACCCTATTGTTTGTCCAATTCTCCTTCATTTGGTCCTTCAACTCTGCTGTTGTGTCCCCCACCCTCGCTACTTGTTCTTTTTGTCCTGTTGAGCACCTGATTTGGTTTGTGTCAAAGCTCTTTTCCAGTGGGCGAGAACTATTGTATACTCCCGTCCTGGGCAGGCATTCTGTTGAGTAATAACAATATGTGTCATAATAATCGTAATAATAATTAAGTAGCTAATAATTGTAGTAATATATAAATAGTTAACAATAATTTTTGTCGCAAAGTTTCGGAGGGTGTAGAGTGGTTGGGCGATAGCAGGAGAAGTTGGAGTGGCACCAAACTTAGTAGACTTCTCTGCACACCAGAGACAAACACCATATTCAACTTTTCCATCCTTGCCAGTTTAGGATGCATATAAGGCACATACACAACACACACCAAAATTAACATAGTATGGCATTAACTGTAATCTAATGTGCAAGGCTTATGTTGATACCCTCTAATCCACTCTCCATCTTCCCAATCCTCCGCCGCAGTTTCCAAGCTTTGACTACAGCATTCTCCAAAGACCCAGCATTGCGAACCCCTTATCCCAAAAATGCAGACGTCAGGTTGAACAACCCAGGATGCGAGGAGCGCATGAGGAAGAATTACCTTCACCACCTCCAGAAACATTATCTATCTGTAAATTATGTTTCTCTCCTATGAAATTGTCACAATTCATTG
>JAXMNL010000032.1:73501-86543 GCA_035128595.1 Eptatretus atami | reverse complement strand
TTGAATTCAGTTTTCTGCAGGGCAAATAGAACTCCACCACAAATCCATAAAATGAATGAGCTTTCACACTGAACCTCAACAAACCAACATTCCAAGTGAGCTGACACACTAGTTCAGCAAATTCAATCTGGGACTATACAAGTAAAGTAATTTAGATTTACACTTCACCACCAGTCTTATACATGATGATAAACTAAAGACATTCTACTTTGGCCTTCAGACATGACTGATAAAATTCCTCAAATTAAGTGACATTCTTGGTTTCCTTTCAGAATAGCAAGAATTGCGAAGAAGGGAACACCAGGACATACCTTTGGGTTTTTGAGTCACGTTAAATAACCTAGAAAACAACAGCTGTTGAACATATCAACGCAACTGTGCAATCCATTAGTTTGGCATTAATGAGCAATCTTACACTCCTTCATCTCACCGTCATGTCCTACCTTTCAGCTCCTTCTCGCAATCTCGCTGGCAGAGCTCTAAAAGGGAAATGACTGTGTTATGTTCGGGAGTCGAGCCTCCAGCACCTGTCTGATAATGCAGCCGAGCCAGGCGTGGCGGTCAAGGTCGCACATCTCCAGTTCGACTGTTGTCCCCTCCACCTTAATACAAGCTCACAACACCTGCATCCATGTGGTTCCTGCCAGAGACATACTGTAAATGTTCCACAAGACACTGATTCTAAATGTACCCAGCATCTGTTGCAATTTAGATCCATAATAATATACAGCTGATTATCCAGCGGTTTACCTGGGAAGTTCAATTACTGTCTTCCTTTGAGTGATGAGTTATATATAAAGTATATATAGATTATATATATATTATTGAAATATTTCCTGGATGACAAATTTGAGAATGTTGCCTTATAGTTTGTATAATTACCAATCTTGGTTGTTGCAAAATGTGCTTGACTTTATCCAAAATGCTTCACTCAGGTTGCCCAACATGCGCCCTGGAGCGTACTCGTCCGTGCACATTGATCCTTTCAACTCACTGGTCTGCTTGTAGCCTCAGCTGACCACCGAGCTCTTGGGTTGCACTGTAATCTTCAACCGAGCCGACCTATCTGCTCTTGCCTCCTGACTTGTAGACTGCCATTTCTCTTTGCTCCAATTTGTTATGCCATGAGGGTCCCTTTGTGTGGTGCATGTGCAAGATAAGCAAGTAGGTACGTTAGATATTTCTTATAAAAGTTCCCTTGGCATTCAAATACTACTGTTGGGCATCTTACCGTGCGATCTTTGTGATTGCAGTAGATTACGTTAAAAGCAAGAGAGGGATTCCCCAAGATGAGGAGGATGAGGAAGGCAGACAAACTACCAAGCGGATATACAGTGTCATTTAGCTTGCATACATTATCTCAACATCAATACGATATTCACAAAACATACTTAATCCCAGATGTGTCAGCACTTCCTGCATGAGCGCGAAACATGGAGTGTTAAAAACCTGTGCACAGCATTCTTTCTTTTTTTTAATATCAGCATACGTACACTTCGTGATTAATTTGTTGTCGTTGACAACAAATCATCAACTCAACATATGATCTTCACACAAAACAATTCTTGATCACTTTCTGTGAAAAAAACAGGCAGTGTATTAACACAAAACCTGATTAAGACTGAAGTCCATTTTCATATATTTAATTTAGTTTTCAATTTTTTTATTTTTATATCCAAACATATAGCCCTCGACCTTCCTCTTATAAAGGCGAGCCATGCAAAGTTCAGTTGCAATGGTGTTGCAGGGGCAAATGCATAATTAACAAACACAACTTTCTTCTCACACAATGATTGATTTCGTGGAGTGGTTAGATGCTCCCATAGTAGGGAACGTGAGCTTATGATTGTCTGTTATGAGTGCCACGATACAGTGGTGCTTGTAAGATCAGGATTATGTTTCGAACATTGCAATAACCTCGATGTCAACTCTACCGGCGAGACTCGGCATGAGATGAGGAGAGTTTTGTCGCTTCTCAAGGGCGGAGCTATTGGGGGGAACGGGGCCTCACAGTGTGAGTTTTATGATCCTCCCGAAAGGCAGACGTTGCGGGGAGAAGTAAAAGGAGTCTGAGGCCAGTTGGAGTTAGGAGAGGTAAAAAATGCTGAAGAGAAGATCTTGAAGATTTGCCACTTTGGTAAAGATTCAAGAGTGTAAGGAAGTTGTCCTGCTCGCCTGTCTCGTCCTGTGCCTATTCATCCTGCCTTACCTGCTCTGCTCAATTTCATCTATTCCGCCTTGCCGCGTTTTCCACCAGACTGTCGCGCGCCCGTGTGCCTTCGTCTCACGTCCTGGTCTCGTTCCCCTGGCTGCTCACTCTCACCTCGTCTACCTCGCCCTCCGTCATCGCTGCTTGTCCCTGCTCCACCAGAGCTGAGTCCCCCTGATTTTGTCCCCTTCCGTCGGAACTATTCCGTGTATGTGACGCCATAGGGGTTTCACATTTACAAATTATAAATGTTGTAACTAATTGTATTTTGTGTCCCCTATCTTCCTACGCTGACACCTGCCATCATCTCCTCCTGCGCGATTTACATCAATCCCTGAGTAATGTTTGGTAAAGTTCGCGGAAATAAACCCATTGCGTTTTATAAAGCTGTTCGGTTTTTCGAGTCTCTCCTCATGACACGCGGGGTTCTTGTTACCCCCATTATAGTGAACGTTCATAAGAGGTAAAGCGACGCTCGGACATTAGCTCGAATTAGTTGAGCCATCATGCTACTTGGTGTCGATTGATTAGAACCCGAGGACTTCTAATTGAAACGGTAATTGGTGCGACGCAGGGATCAACACACGGCTGCAAATTTGAAAAATAATTTTATTTTTGAAATTCCTTGCTGTGCAGAAGAACACCTGTACAAAATTGCTGATTTGCAGGATTTGCAGTTCAGGGAAGCAGCGAGGATGAAGAGACGAGCTGGTTTAGGATTAGAGATTATGGGATGAACCTCCTCATCTGACCATCCAAGTCGAAACGGGTAATTAACTCGGATGTAAGGTGTAAAAGCGCGTGTAGGCCATGTTCGGAAAGTAATGGAACAATGGACAAGAGGGTGAACAATATGAATAAAATAGTGAACAAGAATGAAAATTGGAAATTAAGGGGTTACGGGAGACACGAACACTCGCTCAGGGTGCTGACACGAACCACTTCGCTCAGGTGGGAGCCGAATCATCGCGGTAAGACCTCGCTTTCAGGGTGAGGGAGCACGAACCACTCGCTCGGGTGAAGAACACGCCGCGGAGGACGAACACTCGCTCGGGTGAGGGAGCACGAACACTCGCTCGTGAGGAGCACGAACCACTCCTTGGGAGGACACGACACTAACTCGGTCAGAGTGAGTGGAGCAACATCCACTCGCTCGGTGAGGAGCCACGAACCGTCTCTCGGATGGGAAGCACAAACACTCGCCGGTGAGACACGAACCACTCGCTTGGGGTGAGGGAGCCACAACACTCGCCGGGTGAGGGAGCACGAACCACTCGCTCGGGAGTGGAGCACGCAACTTACTCCGTCCGAGAGAGACGAATCACCTCGCTCAGGTGGTGACCGGGACCTAGACCACTGGCTCAGGGGTGAGGGAGCACGAACACACTGCTCAGGTGAGGGGAGCACGACACCATTCGCTCAGTGGTGAGGAGGACGAACCACACGCTCGTGGCGACGAACCCTAGTGAGGGGACACGAAACTCGCTGCAGGATGAGCACGAAGCACCTCGGAGGAGCCAACACTCGTCGGGTTGAGGAGCACAACCACTCGCCGGTGTAGGGAGCACGAACCACTCGCTCGGGTGAGGAGCTACGAACCATCGTTGGGGTGAATGGTAGCACTGAACCACTCGCTGGGGTGAGCGAGCAACAAACCACCTCCTCGGAGTGAGGGCACGAGCCACTTGCTCGTGAGGGAGCACGAACACTCGCTCGAATAGGACACGAACCACTCGACCGGAGGAGCACGAACCCCCCCCCCCCCCCCCCCCATCCCCCGGCGTCCTGGTCGGGGGCGTGAGGAGCACAAACCACTCACCTCGGTGTGAGGAGCACGAACCACTCGCGGTGAGGGCACGCCTGCCGATCACGCTCAGGTGGGACACGAACACCGCTCAGGTGAGGGAGCACGAACCCACTCGCTCAGGGTGAGGAGACGAACGCAGTGGCAGTGAGTAGTCTACCTCGCTCAGGGTGGACGGAGCACCAACCACTCGCTCAGGAGTGGCCATCGATGAGCGACCTCGATAGGGAGTGCACGAACCATCGCTCAGGGTGAGGATGCACGAACCACGTCGCTCGGGTAGGAACACGAACCATCGCTCGGTGGGGAGCACAACCACTTCAACTCAGGGTAGGGAGCACTGAACCACTCGCTCGCGTGAGGGAACATCGACGAACCACTCGCCGTGGGGAGCGAGACACATCAGAGGGTCACAACTCACTCCTAGGTGAGGACACATGTCGGAGGACACGAGATCACGTCGCGTCAGGTGACGGAGACGACCCCCGCTCAGGTAGAAGGAGCACACCAACTCGGGTTGATGGCAGCATTGACACTCTGCGGAGTGACGGAGCACGACCACTTGTTCAGGTGACGAGCACGACCACTTCCGCTCGGGGTGACGGATCACGACCGACTCTCTCGTGCGTACTGAGCTCGACCACTCGCTTGGCGTGACGGAGCATGACCACTGGCTCGCTGACGGAGCACGACCCACTCGCTCTGGTTGGACGGTAGCCAACCCACCGCTCGGTGACTGAGCTATGAACCACTTGGTTCTGATTGATTGTGGCGCAGCAAATAGCCACCAAGTAAGCGAAGGATTACCAGAATGACGTATGATCGGTCCTTCGAAATGGGCTGTCGGCATTGGTGCTTTAGCACTCATGCAACACTCAATGATTGGTTTATGAAAGGAACGTTTTGCCAAGCGGCCTTCATTGCATAATAAGGATCCTTTAACTTGAAGTCCGTGCTTCACCGCGCACAACAGCATTGATTAATAAAATAATTAATTGAAATAATGTCTATCCACAATAAGTGCTGCGTAAATGCAGAACAACATGAAAAGATCTTTAAGTTTCAATCCCCATGACAATAAACAATGTCACGAGAAATCCACCATTTTGCAGCTCCGTCTGTGCACGTTTCAAATGAAACAATCGTCGGGGTCCGCCAAACTTATAACTTTTATTTAAAACGTCTGTTTTGTTTTTAACCACAATTTGCTTCGCTTTCCTTGGTTAGAACCTCTGAAACTCCAAATATCGACACATCTGGAGACCTATGATCACACTTCCTCTGGGAGACAGCAGGAGGTCTGCAGTGAATGCATTAATATCATATAGCTCAGAACTGGTTCAATTTGGTTACTTTCTAATATTTTGGTTCACTCAATAAATTCTCCAAAAGTAGAAAAAATAAGTGTTAATGCTTTGAATTTCACCATTTTCTTTGTATGTATAGAAGGAGGAACATAGCTTATTGGCTTTTAGCTTGCTGCTTAAAGTAACAGCCTGTTTTGCTTTATACATATATACACTGATGAGCCAAAACATTTTTGACCCACTGACAGCGTGAAGTGAATAACATTGATTATCTCGTTACAATGCACCTCGTGCAACGGTGGGAATATTAGGCAGCAGTGAAGTAGTCTTGAACTGATGTGTTGATGCAGGAAAATGGCAGGAGTATAAGACTGAGCGACTTTATAGGCCAAATTTTATGCCAGAATGACTGGGACAGAGCATCTCTGAAACGCAAGGTTTGTGGGTGCTCCCGCGGCATGGTGAGTACTACCGACAGTGTTCCGGAGAGGGACAAATGCCACAAACCGGGACCAGGGTGTGGGTCGCCCAAGGCTCACTGATGTCGGGGCAACGAGACTATCTTCTGTCAGACCGACAGAAGGTCTGATTGGACAAGTCACGGAAATTTTGTGTCTATGGGAGGAATGAGTTCACAACTCCACAAGGCCTCGCATTCCTGCTGCGTAAGGGCTGCCGTAGCCGCAGACCGGTCAAGGTGCCCATGACATGAGTCTTTCCCTGCGAAAGCACCTACAATGGTACCAAACGATGTCAGGAACGGACCTTGAGCAGTGGAAGAAGTCGCTCGTCCGTGAGTCCGATGCACGGGGCTCCCCGTGCAACGTCCAGGACTGAAGATTGCTGCTGATGTTTTAGGTGCAGAACACAGGACACCTTTCAGGGGTCTTGTAATTCTGCACTTGGCGGGTCGGCCTGTTTATCGGCGGCACTATCGGAGGACACACAGCATTAATTAACAGTGTCATAAAGTTTTTGGCTCACTCGGTGTATTTATATTAAAGCACATACTACAATGTATTCTTTGTACAACAAAATTTGAATTTGCATTTCAATAAAATGGACAAGTATCAAAGCTTTTTCACTTACACTCTTCACGACTAACACAGTAGATGAGAAAACCAACTCTCATTTTTATACATTTACAATGTGATCCTCCAATGTTGATGGTTGAGAAGATGAAAGATGGTTACCTGATTGGTGGAACCACAGAGCATCATGAATAATGATAGGCAGAAATTAATGGATAATGAACCATCATGAATAATCATTAGCGAGATGATCACCAATGTGCCGGTTGAACCGTAATGCTACATTAGCTGAGAGATAGTAGAGGGTAGGGGGGGGGAAAGAAACCATGAAGGGGGTGTAGTTTCATGATGACTCGACGTTGACTGTGTACAGTTCCCACATGTCATTGCCATCATAGTTCCAATAAAAGTTGATATAAAGTTGACAAATTCTTTCGTCTATAAGAATAGGGTTGGTTGACGCGAATGGGAATGTGGCCTCCATTGCATGAACGTAGCTAAACTGCGTCCTCAACTCAGATTTGTAACCGGCTGAACGATATGCCCAACACTGCCAAGGACTTATTCAATTGTGGCTAACATTCCGAGGCAGAATGTAACTAATTGCCAGAGGCACAGAAAGTTGTCTGCTATGTACATTCCTATAAACCTTATTGGTTCTGTTCGGTTTACTGTCCTCAAAGGACAAAAACAACTCGGGCTGTCCTGTTGCTTCCAAATTCTGTCTGTATGCTGGATTCCTGTCCATAGGGAACAGCATAGAAGAGGATAATATTAACATGAATTTAAATTATATTTAATATAGCATATAGTGAGACACATTTTTGGTGTTATGTATCCTTTTTAAACTGACTATGCAGTTTCTGCCTTGAATCAGTCTGGGCCAAAAAAAAACTCAGTCTTTCTCTTGTTTGCTCTTTTAATCATCGCTCAATTCTTTGTGGTTTGTTGTCAAATAATTGCTTTGTGTTTCTTCCTTCTGAGAAAAACTTCAACCTTGTTTCGGAGAGCCCATTGCTTAATGTAATGTTGTCTTCCAATGTGGACGTTTAATTGTCCGACTCCACTTTGGGCAATATTGTGTTGATTTCACTGTTATCAACATCCTATGACGGTGCATCCAACTAAACGAGACGTTTGACATCAGACGTGTAGAGATGGCAACTTGACCCTTGGATGACAGCCAACAACCTGCTCGACAGCAAACAGAACCTCCTTTACGATGAGAGCGCCCATCAACTGACATTTTTGCGCTGAATGGACACCCTCTCGAGGCAGCTTGATAACAAGAGTTGGAAGCAACTCTTCAGCAAAAAATGTGGCCTTGGCTGCCACGTTTCTGTGGTCAGATATGTGATGACACGTTTGGCAATTGCTACCATGCTGATTTCTGACAGATGTGCCATTTTTCCGAGCATTAATTCACCGTGGAAATTGAACAAGGCTACTGTCCTAATGTGGAGTTCAATGACAACCACTGGCACCTTGAAAAGCTCAGTATATCGAACCCAGACAACACAACTAAGCTACTCGGATTCTACTCTGTGCCACCACATCACACAGAACTGTATGTGCCCGCACCTACTTCAGAGCTTTGGCATCATCATCAAAAATGCTTGCAATAAATAAATAGACATGTAGGTCATTCTACACTAAATGGACTGTCAAAAGAATATAGCCCAACTTAATACCAATGAGGATATAACAAGAGAGAGAGGAATGAATAAGAAGTACAACGTGTTTCTGTGTCTTAACATATACCTGATTATCAGAAATATTATCAAATCATAGGCTATGACACAATCCAGTAGCAAAAATCCCCTCGCACCATCATCTATGCCATCACTAATCAAGTTGAAACATGAAGTCCATTTGGACAGATTGGAGTGGGTTGATCCACAGAAGTTGAGTTGGCCACAGGCTTTGTCTCTGATTGTTCAAAATGTTTCTGTCGAGGCTTGAGTTGCACCTGTCCATAGGACCATATGAAGGATTAAATTAACATGAATTAAAACTTGAGGATAATTAACATACCAGAGCACGAGGCGTGAGAAGGCCTCACTATCAGTCAAAGACTCATATAGCGGATCTCACACCAAACACACACCGCCGACTAATTTGGAACTTACACGTGAGTGTCAGAACAAAAAGATAAAGTTCATGATTTCCTCAAGCCTGACGCTAAATTCAATCAAAATCTGTGGCATGATTAAGATTGCTGTCCATCAACACTCTCCACATACTCGACTGAGTTTGAACAGTTTGTTCAGAAGAATGTGCAAATATACCACAAGGTGTCAATTGAAGAGACCTATCCCAACAGCTTACGCTGTAATGCGTCAAAAGTGCTTCCACAGTATTAACTCGGGGGGGGGGAGTGACACTTATCCACCAATATCTATTTTTATTTATTGTTTTATGAAATTGTTAAATTGTTTTTCACTTGAAGTTGTGGGTTATCGTTCTGTAAATAAAGGTGAAAAGTTGATTCACGCATTATTTCCAGCAACAAAGGTGAAAATTTTGAAAGGGTGTGCACTTTATATCGCACTGTGTCCACCTGGAAACTTAGGGTCCTGATTCACATCTTGCTCAACCATTTATATTACTACCAGGTGGGGTTGACTCGCTGTCATCCTCCGAGGTTAGCAAATGAGTTTCAGCTTGCGGGATGATTGAGCGCGTGGTGACCATCCAGGATTGTGCCAATAACCCAGGGACTGCTTTGGCAACACCGACGCTCTGTACAGAGCATGGTCCAATGGATGGATGATGGAGGATAGTATGGATGATATATCTCCCCTTTTTGTCATTGCACAATTCATTCAACCCACAAGACAAGAAGAAGAGTCAAATTAAATACGCATTCCAGTTTGGTTGCAGTCTGTGAAAACAGACTACCACTGTCTGAGTGTTATTTCATTTTAATATCTCTATCACGTGACATTGTGAAGATGTTATTGCACATTTCTCATTGAAGGTTCCATTCTCTGATACTGATTCCCTCCTATTGTTATTGCAATCGATGGCACCCTCTCCTCGACTCTCAAAATTTGCCTTCTGACATCTACGAGCGTCATTTACAATCTCAAACTCGTCTTCACAGAATCCATTGACACACCTATGTTATGTCACTTCCATTCATACTGTTCCACCTCACCTTCTCACCATATTCGAGTTATTACGAATGAGAGATCTAACACTCCATTTTCTCCTTATGGATTATCTATAAACTGGATTAAAGCAACCCGGACTAGATCGAAAATTCCTCATCTGCCATTCCCTGTCCTGAACCCAGTGTATTCCTGGCAAATAAATCGCCCACAGATCAATATTCTTCTTATCACATGGCTTTCGGAGTTCTTATGAACCTTCTTCCATGCACCAGAGCCTGATATATGTAGCTAACTATTCTTCCATCCATACATCTATCTACACAAATCTCCACATAATTCCCTCTCACTCATCCTTTCTATTGTATGAATATGGTAATTGTTCTTCACCTAGATTGCTACACCTCTGCACTTTCTCTTTCCTATCACACCTCTACATATTGTACCGTCTTGTCCATTCGTCGAGCTAAACCAAGTCTCATTTACTGACTCTATGTCGTTACTCTTCGCTGACCTCTCGCTTCAAGCTCCTCCATACTTATGTTCTAAACTTGTGACATTGTGGAGAAAGTTATAAAACTTTCTCTTCTGGGAATTTTACCTGTAATGTGCAGGTCTACAAGAGCTCTGCATTGCTTGTTGGGGTTCTGATGGGGTCGATTTTTGAATGTTCACCCATTGGTCGACATGCTGCCGGACACACCCACATGAGCCATGTGGTTTATTTTGGGCTGAACACATCAGCCTGAAGCCTCTGCTGGCGTATACATTGCCTGGGTTTTTTTGTTGTTTTTTTTCTGCTTGGCTTCTCATTAAAATTTCGATTTTTCTTTGAACATATTTTATGATGAAAGGTTTGATGGTTTTTAAATATTTGATTTCTGTTTGTTCTCTTAGCTTTGGAACGTGCTTTGCAATGATCAACTGTGGTGAAAGACGACTTTGGCTTGCTAAAGTTTTGAATGCGGTGAAAAACTTTTGTGGAGAGTGGCACTTCCACATGCACAGAGATCTCAGAGGATGTACTTGAAGGTCCCCCAATCCGACGTTTGCTGGGAATAATCCTGTCATGACAATTATTTGGAGTGAATAATGGATTACTATTATCAAATGGTAGTTTATATTTCATGATCATTATACAAGACACTTAATCATTTTATGCGCAGATTACCTTTTTGAACATACGCTCTGATTGTATTTTGAAAACAGTTTTTGCTGTAAGGAAGAAAGCTGCGATAGGTGATAAGAAACTTCAGGAATAACGAGAACATTATTAATTTGTAAATAATAGTGGATTGAGTTTTGGAGAGAATTGTACAGAGATTGACATTGCTGAAGTCCAGGTATCAAGTCATCCAAGGGGGTGTGAGTGTGTGAAGGATGCTAGGGTTGTGAGTGAAGGGGAGTTTAGAATATGTTTTGTTTTTTGTAGTATATCTAATGATATGGTGCTGGTAGTTGTTGTTGCTTGTTTTTAGAAATATCTGTGTTAATGAGCGCAGATCCGTCTGGATATTCCGATTTGGATGCGTGATCTAGTCTTCCATGGTGCAAGGAACAAATGATTGCTTCATCATTCACTTGTATCTCTTTTGTAATTCTTGTTTGACGTTCATTTCGACCACTTAAGATTTGAGTTGTCACAAATTATTTAAATACCCTCGGACTTAATATCCAATGAATGAGTTGAGGGGTTTTTTCGGCTACGAATAAAATTCTGTGTTGTCACCACAATTATTTGATTAATCAAAATGTATTTATTAGTTTAAAGGTAATTTTGGTTATGTGCATCAGGGAGTGCTTGATTCAATATATGCTTAAATGTAAGTATTCGTTGTGATGATGCGTCGTACTGTAAAAATACATTTTTTTGCTCTTCCAAATCCTATCTACCTCCCTAAAGTTTCGCAACTCCTCAAATTCGGGAATAATTGCGGCCTTCTGCTGGATGACCAATAACGAGCCTTTATGAGATTCACTATGGAGTGAGGGTTTGACAACCGTTTTCAACTGTTTGATTTGCAATGAACTAGTATGTTCACACATGCGGGTTGCTGACCTGTTTTGGGAGCAAAATGTTATGCTCATGAGTGGAGGTGTTCCTGATCGTTTTATATTGATTCCAAACACTTCTTTTCATTCCACCACAATTGTTCTGCCAGCATGTCCTACTCCCCTTGAAGGTACAGCCCCTCTGTGACTTTTCTTCCTGGAGTATCCTTTCTACCCAATGATGAGGCCGTCCTGAAGAGCATGTGAGTAAACATGAACTGATAATAGGCACAGGGCATCAAGTCAAAATTGATTTCTGCAACGGTATTAAAAATATTTGTTTGTTAATTGCATATACATTAGTTATAAATTAATCAATTGTCGGTATTTTAGGTGGGTCATATGTTTCGGAATAACTCTAGTTAATTAACTATTTATTTATGAGTATATTTCTAAAAAGGAGAATATAGAGGGTTATTTTGACTGTAATTGTTTAATACAGCTCAAATACTGTATAAGAAGATAATTTGTTTATTGATATTTATTGTAAATTTCCCGAAGCTGATTTGTTGAGCTTAATAATCCACTGATTTTGCCTTAGTCACTCAAAAGCCGTTTTACATCAAAATGGTTTTTACAGAATATTATATGTCATCATTCCTCACATTTTGGGACCAAATTGTTTTGTGCACCAGATTAACAAATAGTATGAGCAATATGAGCCAAAATCTGTGCGAATTATCTCATTTTTTGCGTCTGCATTACATATGTAAACGTGATTTTCAAAATTTGCAATGATCTCAGGTTCACAACCAGATTTTTATTGCCATTGACCATTGTTTCCATTGCTTCCCAGCAGTAGTTTGCAGGAATTTGTTAATTTGGCCACGTGCTGGTGATAGGTCACCCACCTCTCATGAAAACAATGTGGGATCTTAACGTCCATCAACTAATTCAGAAGACAGGACGCCCAGATTATCATTCAGAGGACGGACACCCAAACACACACACACACACACACACACGAAAACACAAACACCCACCAACACGATATGCCCAGTCTGTAAACACCAGGAATGACATTTGAGCTGGTCGGATTCAAAGCCCACTAGACAAGCTTAGAGGCGAGTGTGGTACCTCGAGGTCATCCTGTCAAATTGTATCATGATCGAACTGAAAAAACAAATTGCATCCACCCTGCGCGATTATTTCAATTATATCGGTTTGGGGGGGGGGTAATCAAAATAATAACACTTTGTCAAATTATCCACGATCACCATTAGGTTTTGCATAAGCATTTAACCATAGATTTTATCATCAAATAATGGAAATCAGACTGAATATCAGCTTAAAATAAACCGATACGATACATTATTCAATCTTGCCAGGAGCCAATCACATTACACCTAGCTTCAGCCAATCAGTGTCAACCGCAAACAGACGAACAGACAGCCACCTCTGCCTCATATAGATCATCATATAACAAAATAAAGGACCAATGGTCATGCAGCTCACCTGGCTCGTTGCCATAAAGTGGAGTGAAGGATGGATCAGGGTAAAAATAAGAACTGGATTTAGAATACACG
>JAXMNL010000032.1:34369-46751 GCA_035128595.1 Eptatretus atami | reverse complement strand
CACATAATGTGATCCTGAGACATATGGGGCAATACATTTTTGAAGTATTCTTACTTTATATTTTTTGGCCCTATCTCTCAATTGGTGAAGAATCATTTGAAATTTAACAATTCTCGTATCCAATCCACATTCGGATCTTCACCTTATGGAGTGATTCGTCGTGGTCACACACCCAACCTGTCCACCAGTTTTTCTCCGATCCGTCCACACTTTTTGAGATATCTGTACATTAACATCAAACAGACAACAAATACCAGACGGGTGAAAACATACCTCTTCTTCGGTGGCGGCAGGTATATTCAATAGGAACTAGTGTTTTTAGGAGTTATAAAGGACACAAACACATCATGATAATAATGTAAGTTGCATGGACAGGTGATGTAATAGAGCGGTAAACCGGAATTAATTTTATATACGCCTTTGAACCTTGATTTAATGATGTTAATTATACACTTTCGGACTGCGATGAAACAAACCGCTTATAATACATTCCCAAGATCCATTTGAACTGGTATAAATATAGCATTGGGAGGGGTGTGGCATGCTTTTCGGGTGAAAGAAATGCAGCGCCTTTTGATTGTGGGTTTTGTATTACTGATCCATCATCTTCAATCGTCTTTATGTCGTTCTTCTATCATCGATTCCTCATCATATCACGATTGCATTATTGTATCAAGTTTATCATCATTATTATTAAAGGTAAGTTTTCAGGATCTTATAACTTCAGAAAAACTTATTTATGTTCTTATACAGGAAAAACAACTGTGTTGCTTAATTAGTTCAAGATGTGATCAAAAAGAGTGGTTTTTGTTAATTAGGTCACATGTGGACAAAGTAGGTCAAGCGCACAAACAATACCGGTGCACACTTCAATGTGGTACACGTAAACTAACTCGGATTGGTATGATATGATGTAAATTCCCATTTATTGTTGCATAATTTTCTTTCCAAAGTCCAGCCAGCTCCGAGATGTTACAGTTCGGATATTGGCAGAAAAAGGGAGGAAAAAAACCTGAATGGTGATTTAGGTTACTACTGGGTGTAGACCTTGACCTTTTAACCTGGAGGGGCTGACGTATATTAGTGTACATGCGCCTTGCTTATGGCTATCGAGAAAAGGCATTTCGTTCCGATGGACAACCTACTCTAGTCGAGTTTTTGGGAAAAGTGTTAAAAATGTTCCTAATTGAGTCCTGACCTTAAAGATGTCAGGGTTAAAACTTGTCAAACACAAACTTTCTTTATTATTGATGCAAATGTCATTCCTGAAGTCCAGCCGGCTTCGACATGGTACATCGGGAAAATTGGCTGGTAATGGGGAGAAAACAAAACAATCTAATGCTGGTTTAGAACTCCAAAGGTCCAAGGACTCTGGTGGTCCATTATATTAAATTGGGGCACTATTATGGAAACTAAGCTCCTTATTTCTATAGGGAGAGGCTTAATGAGAAAGGAAAAGATGAGGATTAACATGATATTGGCATGATGGTAACATCCATAGATTCGATACCCATCAGAATTTGATGTGTGTGATAAGTAAGGTCATCGTTGGTACTAGATAAACCGAGTGCCACTTAACGATTTCCAATGGCTTTACTCATGTATGGATCTTGCGGACACAGCATTTATTTGTCGCTGCATAAGCACAGGATGTTGAGAACGTTTATCAGCAGTGGCTTAATGATCCAAATGAGGTGATTGGTTGGAAATCACCATATGTCCGTAAACTTTTATCACGTCCATTTGATCGTTCTATTTACTTCATGACAGGTAATGTTATTGTTTGATAGAAATGTGAATTTCAATCCTAATTCGTGAGACAACTGGAATTATCGCCCTCGCGATCTGCTACAATGTCAAGGCTATCCCCTATTGATACTTGTTCGACGTTTTACACAGGACACTTTTGGAAGTGCATGACCATCTCACAGAACATTACACTGATCACATTTACGGACCAGTATGTTTTTCATCAACTCTTAGGTTATACCAGCATTGATAATTTCCCAATGCACCCACTGCATCTGTATAATGTATATATTATATATATATATTATATTTATATATATTATATATTATATATATTCATTATATATATATATATATATATATATATATATATAAATTATATTTATCCCTGTGTCGTAGGGGACCAGGGTTGCGTTAGGGGAGGGATCCGGTGTAAAACCTGTGCCAATCCTATGCGGATTCATACGGTGATCGCTGTGGCGACCTAACGGGCAGCGAAGAGAAGAAGAGATATATATAATTGATATAAATGTGTTTGTATCAGTGTGTCTCCTCCCTAACTACAAACATGAAATGTAATGGAGTTAACTTTGCATGCATACGGAACATAATTCCAAGGAAATGCAAGAATGAATTGGTGTTGTTTGGGTTAATTTAAAACACACTTATTGAAGATAATTAACGGCCTTCTTTAATTATGTCCTAATTCAGGACATCTCGGCCACCTCATCTTTATGGGGTTTTAAGGTGTATCCTGGGGTATTCACTGGGATTCGAAGCCACCATGTTTTTTGGCCTGCCAACTACCTTGACTGTTAACAGGCCCCAATGCTTTTCTTCAGGCATGTTGTTGTTTTTCACTTTCCTCACTCATATTATTGAATGCCTTGTTCGTCTAGCTACGAATTGCTGGGTACATGCATGCTGTATAACGCCCGGAGTTTGAGGCGGTTCATGGTTTATTTCATTCTCTCTTGCACATGCCTCTCCTCAAATCTTTTTGGGATACCTATGCCATTCAAAATTTTAAGCTCATATATTGAACTCAGCAAGCTAGTCCGACTGCCAAGAAAAGTGTTTCTTTGTCCAATTCGGATGCATTGGGCATTTCCAGTGGCATGGGTTTATTCAATGGCAATTGGTATTCCTTGCCAAGCCAGGATTCCATTGGACCTGCGTCCTTGAGTGCTTAAGCTACTTGCCGAGCATCCACGAGTCTATAGCGGTACAGTCATATCCCGATCGGGATGTACAGTCGACAGTTGCTTTTCAAGGTAGGATACGTGTACAGCACAACGGCTTGAACATATGGTAGATTTGGATCTGTAGGATCTTGCGAGTGTATGGGTGCCATGTTTGTTACCGGTGCGCGTGTCATCGAAAGTGTCATCCCATATCTTATGGAGGTTTTATCGGGTTTTCCTTTGTCCACGTAACGTTTTAAGCATTTGGTTTTCGGGGGTGTTATATAGGATATAATGATTTATTTGTTGTAGTTTCAAAGCAAAAACCCAAACCAATTTTTTTTTTGATAACCCCAATTTCTTGAGCTGTTTGCCGTATTAACGTCGTTTTCAAAATTACCAGCCAAATTTGTCCACCGTCACACGCACTTGTTTTTAAAGATTAATGGTTGTGCACATCTCCTTGGAAATGTCGAATATAAGTGCAAACTGTGTTTTTTTGGTTGAGCGTTACACAAGGCTTTGGGTTGTATACGTATGTACTGAAGTCAGCATTAACACTGACTCCAATTGTGACGGTTCCAAAATTGCCGATATCAGCAAGACGTGTGTGTGCTGTGTGTTTTGTGTTGTGTGTGTGTGTTGTGTGTGTTGTTGGTGTGTGTGTGTGTGTGTTGTTGTCTAAGCTTAATATTTCTCTGTGTAACTCTCCCCCCCCCCCCCTTCCCTCTCTCTCTCTCTGTCCCATCCTCACCCCAACCCTCCTAATACAGTGCGCGATCCTCTGTGGAGAAAAATTCCTTTGTTGAACATGGATTTTTGTTGATTTTTATGTGCGCCAACGTGCTTATTCAATTGTACACGTTATAGTCAATTGCTTTTGATACTGTATTTCAATGCTGAATGTATTATTTTCTGTCCCATTTTTGATTGGAACCTTATACACATTTTACTGGGACCTGTACTGATCTCCCATTCCATTTTCTCTGTCTCTGTTTATTTACTCCACCTATACTCACTGCCTTTTCTTCTGTCTTCTGTTTTGTTCAATTGCAGTTCGTCATTTGCGTGAAGGCCTTGAAAAGATCAATGGCCAACCTTTTTGGACCAGTTACGAAAACTTTGGGTAGATGTCTTTCTCATGTGAAACATGCCATACCAAGGTCGTTGTAGGTCGTCATGACCAAAACTCCCCTCCTTCTCTTTGTTCTCTGTCCTTCTCCCCACTCTCCCCCTTTCCCTCAGATATATATTATATATTATTATTTATTATATATATATATTTATTTATATTATATATATTATATATATATGGCCTGGTGTTGGCGCGAGTGGTTAGGGCGCGGCTTGGGTCCAGAGTTCCTGAGTTCAGCCCCGTTCGGCCACTGAATTAATACACAGGGGGCTTGACTCGCCTGTCATCCTTCCGAGGTCGGCGCGAAATGATACCAGTATACTGGCCGGGTGTTATACCCCGGTTTAAAAATAGGTGTATCATATCCCTGTGGCGACCAGGTTGCGTCAGGAGGGCATCCGGGCGTAAAACATTTGCCAAATCATATGGGATCATACGGATGGATCCGATGTGGCGACCCCTAGCGGGAGCAGCTGAAGAAGAAAAGATATATATATATATTATTTATATATATTGTTACGGCCGGGTCTCGGCCGCCAACCGACCGTCTGAACGGAGCCGCAGTCGGTCGCCTGCGATCGCCCGAATATAGATCGCCGCCCGGTAACTCCGAGCGACGGGTCCTTGTCAAAGAACCGAAATACGCCAATCGGCAGGATCACGTGGCGGATAGGTCGATTGCCATCTTCAATGTACTTTAATTACCCACGGTGATCCAAACTACCGGGGTATTCCACACCTCGACGGATCTCGTAGTACAAACCGCCGAGGCGGTTTGTCCAGGCGCGTCCGGCGGCGGTAATCGCGAGAACCGTTCGTCCAAATGTCCCTATTACGGCAAACAACGCTTCTAACTCCACACATTGATGTTCAGGTCCCATGAGGAATGGAGCGAGCGGCAGGTTTACATTTACACAAAGGACATATTTTATAATGAACACGTATGCAATTTAACAGCAACAAAGAACTACACCGTCTATTAAGGCAATTATTAATGGTACAGTGTCACTTCACAGTTTTACTTTCGGGACTCGGCAGCCACAAACATCATTCGAAAGAAAAGCCAGGAAAAAGACCCCATCAAAGGCAATGGGGTCAGACTGGACCTCTTGGGTCTTTTGGCTGGGGACTTGGCAGACGAACGAGTCCCACGGACCGTTGCAGGTTACCTGCACCCTCGTGGTGTCTGGGCTGGGCGGACCCACGATGCTTCCTTCCCACCAGCAGCTAGCGTAAGCCGGCGGGGTTCGAGCTCGGGCCTTCCGTGTGGCAGGGCGAGCTCTCTCCGGCTCATCTCCACGCGAACGCGCTTTGGGCGACCCGCGATGCTCTTTCCCCACGGCAGCTAGCGTAGCCGCGGCTCGAGTCGAGCCCCCCGTTGTGGCAGCGAGCTCTCTCCGGCCTCTCTCCCACACGAAAGCGCGGTTGCGCGACACAGCAGGCAAGGCGCGCCCCAGCTCGCTCTCCTCGCGACGCCCGGACCTCCACGCGTCACCGGCCTTGGCCTCCTCCCGACTCCCCCAACTGCCGAAGAAAAGCTTACTCCTGCACACGGGACTCAGCACACGAACTACTGGCACGGGACTTCCCACGAACTAGCCACGAATCAGCCTTACCACGGACTCTTTCACGAAAACTCTCTTTACGAATTTTTGGGATCTCTTCACGGGGACTTTCACCGCGAAAAAACTCTTTCCACGAACGTTCTTTTGAGATTCTCCTCAGGACTTCCCAGCGAACTCTTTCACGAAACTCTTTTGGATTCTCCACTATATATTATATATATATTATAATATATATATAGCAATGACGCCGCTTAACGACCGTTCCGGGCAACGAACCGGATCGCATTATCGACGGAATTTCTGCCATGCTCTTGAAAAAAAAAAATGAAAAAAAATGTAACTGGAAAATTCCTGATTTAGCCTGGTATAAAATAGCACATACAATATGTACACTGTACAGTACATAATACCTCATAATGATAATAAACGACAGTGTGGGCCGTTATATGCGATCGTTGGGTCCATAAAACGTCATCGCAAAAACAGGAGCGTGCTAAATCGGATTAAGGAAATCGGCTTTTTTCAAAACTGAACAATGTTTGGCACGTTTACCTTCGAGCAAGTAAAATTACCTTGAAATTGAAGAATTCCGCGAATAAATCGTTGTTCTTAGTCGACATTTAAAACACAAATTTGTTTTTAGTGAAGGCTTTATTATGTTGTGTAAAACAATCGCACTGTTCCCGAAAATATATATCCCACAATTGACAGGTGCTCGTTCTTCATTTGTAATTATAACATCGATGCATGATTTATGTATTTTAATAAAATCCAACGCTATTATTCACCTTCTATAATCGTTGCGAGAGGAGATTGTAAGCTGCTGCTAACAAAACCGATGGCGTCATGAACAGACAAAGGTAAATCTAACGTGTCTTCCATCTCTATTGGGATTATAATACATAAACCAGTAACATAGTGTGTTGTTGTCATTATCAAGTATTATGTATTGTACGTAATTGTATGTTGTATACTGCACTTTTATACAACTGGCAGCGCTAGACATCACCAGGCGAGAGAATTTTTCAGCTCCAGTTATAATCTATGGGACACCGTCTATATGCGGCCGTCGTTTGACCGAAAGTCGTTATATGGCGCATGCTGTGGTATATATATTTATATATATATATATATATATATTATATATTATATAGTGTTTAGCGATGGGAAACAAGAAGGCATTCAACATACAGATGGCCCAAAAGTCCAGTTATGTCGTTAGCATGTGTGTAGTCAGATCCCTTTCCTTTTTGTCGAGTGGGAGAATCAAAGGCGTGCATTGCGATTTCTTTTTAGTTAGGTTATAAATCTTACATTCCAACGAAACCCTCCAACAAGCCATCGACAACCATCCCATCTGCATGATAAACCCCCTCGCCCATCACGATCCCCACAAACCACTCCTTCCGCACCCTGACGTGCCAAGGCCAAAATTCTCGCGTTTCCGGTTTCTCGGGCTTCCCACGAACGTTGTACTCTTTCACGACAACCTTTTGCAACATTGATACTGGTACTCGTCAAGTATAACCCAGTGTGGAGGTGGCTGGGGTTTCCCGCAGCGCCAAGGCCCCGCCCCGGAATGGTATGCCGTGGACCCTGTCCAATCCAAAGGCGACAGCGAGGTGTGTTCACCAAGCCCCTCCGCATGAGGGAGTCCATTAAATTCCGAGCACTCTCTGAGGCAGGGTATTTTTGGGTCTTGGAGGGTTTTGGGGTCTTTTTGGAGGAGTTTGGAGCGATTTTGGCTGTCACAAAAGGGATTTTTGCTGTACGAAGTCGTCCAGGCGGCGAACGTGTCTCTGCTGGCCTTCTGAGAAGGAAGAGCAACCCCGACCGCCCTCCGTGGACCCCGGCCATTCACACCCGAGCTCGCCACAAACCTCGAGTCCCACACGTGCGACTGGGCGACCAAACCAGCGACCATTGTCAGTGCCGCATCGCGTAGCATCCCTTCCTCCAACGGTCAGTACCCAGCCGGACTTCTGACCCAGAGCTATCTCTCTCCCGGCTGGCGAGGGTCCAATAAAAACTCTGGGTTTTTTTTTTTTTTTTTGTGGTGTGTCTCGGTGGGGCCTGTCTTTTAAGTAGAACTGAATAGTGGTTTTGATCATGTAAATATTCCTTGCTTGCATAGTCGCGTTAAGTCTTGCCTTTGTCTTTTAACTGCATATAAAACTTGTTTAGAAATGTCCCCAGTTCGTTTCCGTCCCTTCTTGCATTGGTCAGCATGGTTCGGATCTGAGTTCAGCTGGGTTTCATATCCGATAATCCGTTCATTCCAGCCGGCACAGCTCTTTGGAGCAGTTTCCGCTCGCAGCACCGAACCAGAGTTGTAGTCGGTTAGTTGGAACTTACCACAGTCGGAAGAGTGACCCAGTTCGAGCAAGACGTGCGAGGAGCGTGTTTCCCCGGTAGTCGAAATGGCGTAGTTAATTAGGTAAATTGGGTTATCGACAATAGACGCCTTCGCTACGAGGTCTGAAATATTGGCGACCACGGTCGGTTCAGCGACGCACGCGTCACGGAATATCCGGAGCGACGGCCGACAATTCGGGGAGTCTGGTGGAGACAACGTAGCTTTCCCCCCCACCTGTGTGGTCCGTTCTCGCCACCGACCCCGCCCGCAACAATATACATTATCATACATACATATAATAAATACATACATTATATAATAATATACATATAATATATATATATATATATATATATATATATATTACAGTGGGGAGAACAAGTATTTGATATACACTGCCGGATTTTGGCAGGTTTCCCACTTAACAAAGCAAATAGAGGTCTGTAATTTATCATAGGTCACTTCAACTGTAAAAGTCGGAAATCTAAAACAAAAAATCCTGAAAATTCACATTGTATATTTTAAAATAATTAATTTGCATTTATATTGCATGAAAAAGTATTTGATACATCAGAAAAGCAGACTTAATATTTGGTTACAGAAACCTTTGTTTGCAATTACAGAGATCAGGACGTTTTCCTGTAAGTTCTTAACCAGGTTTGACAAGACCTGCATGCAGGGATTTTGGCCACTCTCCTATACAGATCGTTTCTCCAGATCCTTCAGTATTCGGGCTGTCGTGGGCAACACGACTTTTCAGCTCCCTCCAAAGAATTTGCTATTGAGGTTCAGGTCTGGAAACTGGCTAGGCCACTCCAGACTTGATGAGTTTCTACGGAGCCCACTCTTTAGTTTGCCCTGGCTGGTGTTGTTTCAGTCGTTTGTCATCTGGAAAGACCCAGCCACGCCCCCATTTCCAACTCGCTCTTGTTGAAGGGAAGGAGGTTGTTGGCCAAGATCCTCGCGCATACATGGCCCCCCATCCATCCTCCCCTCAATACGGTGCAGTCGTCCTGTCCCCTTTGCAGAAACAGCATCCCCAAAGAATGACGTTTCCACCTCAAGCTCACGGTTGGATGTGTTCTTGGGTTGTACTCATCCTTCTTTCGTTCCTCCAAAACACGGCGAGTGAGTTTAAAACCAAAAAAGCTCTATTTTGGTCTCATCAGACACAGGACCTTCTTCCCATTTCATCCTCTGGATCATCGCAGATGGTCATTGGTAAACTTCGAACGGGCCCTGGACATGCGCTGGCTTTGAGCAGAGGACCTTGCGTCCTGCAGATTTAATGACATGACGGCGTAAGTGTGTTACTTGATTGGTTTTTCTATACTGTGGTCCCAGCTCTCTTAAGGTCATTGACCAGTCCTGCCGGTGTAGTTCTGGCGCTGATCCCTCACCTTTCTCTGATCACTTGAGGCTACCACGAGGGAGATTCTTGCATGGAAGCCCCAGACCGAGGGAGATGACTGTTATCTTAACTTCTTCCATTTTCTAATAATTGTGCGCACAACAGTTGTTGCCTTCTCACCAAGCCTGCTTGCCTATTGTCCTGTAGCCCATCCCCAGCCTTGTGCAAGTCTACATTTGGTCCCTGATGTCCTTAGACAGCTTGGTCTTGCCCATTGTGGAGAGGTTGGAGTCTGATTGATTTGAGTGTGGACAGCTGTCGTTTATCGCAGATAACGAGTGTCAAACAGGTGCAGTTTAATACAGGTATGAGTGGAGAATGGGAGGGCTTCCTTAAAGACAAAACTAAAACAGGTCTGTGAGAGCGGAATTCTTACTGGTGTGTAGGTGATCAAATACTTATTTCAATGCAATTAAATGCAAATTAATTATTTAAAATCATCAATGTGATTTTTCAGATTTTTTGTTTTAGAATTCGTCTTTCATCAGTTGAAGTGTCCTTATGATAAAAATTACAGACCTCTCCGTGCTTGTAAGTGGGGAAAACCTCCAAAATCGGCAGTGTATCCAAATACTTGTTCTCCCCGACTGTATATTGTTGTGGATTCTCGCCCCGCGGCGTGCGGACGACCGCTTTGGCTAATTACGGCCGCGCTTGCCCACCGAACGTAGCAATCGTTGTAGCTTTCGGATTCAACGCCGAAATCCAGCTACATGGTGTGTTTTTAATCAGCATCACAACACATTGTCAATGCTCTTGACTGTGCTACAGGATCAATCGCCGAATTGTCGATTTACTAATTATTCGCGCAGTAAGACTACCGAGAGTTGTACCTCGACGGGACCCGTACGGACACGAGCCGACTGTAAGCAGCTCGCTCCGTTTGCGATGACGAGCGTTTATTATCGCAAAGCCGTCCGCGACCCGATTTCTTATCGGCTATTAAAACCAGCTATTTATTCCGAAAGCAATTATGCAGTTAATGGGGGAAAGGACGCAACGAGCAGCGAATGAATTCAATAATGACCATTTATTTATACACATGCACGCATGCAGTCAATGAAGCAATGGGGGGGATGGGGACAAGACGCGAGCAACAAGACCTACAGCACGTATCTATTTATTATTTACACAATCACTTAGTCAGTTCACTACTAGGGGCAAGGCGCCACAACTTCCATGCAAAGAAACCCCAGGAAAGGAAAGGGTAGAACAGGACCCGTAGGCCTTTAATGTTCCGCGGAGCTTTGAAGACGGAAAGAGCTCCGCGAGACCGTGCAGTTACCTGCACCTCTCGTGGTGCTCGCTGACGAACCTTCGATGTCTCCCCGTCAACACGGCAGCTGGTGTGATGGCGATTCGGTTGTCGCGGGCCTCGCCGTGCGGCCTGGTGATCGGGCCTAGCCGACGACCCTCAGAGGAGCGAACGGGCCTTGCTCTTTTTAAGGTTTATGCTCTTTTAAGAGCCCGCTCGTCCTCAGCGTCGCTCGGGGACCGTCCCGGGACCCATCACCTCCGGACCATTATGGTCGCTGGCTGCGGACTTCTCTCCGCTGCCTACACCGAGCAACAGCCCTGCAACTGGACTCGAACCTCTCCCGGCGCCAAAGCTCCGCTGCGCTCGACGAGCAACAGCCCTGCACCGGAACTCAACCTCTCCGGACTCCCAAACTCCGCTGCGCTCCGACGGAAGCAAACAGCCCTGCACTGGACTCCTGAACTGAACTGGCGCTCTCCACCCCGACTCCGAACGAACTCAGCTTCGACTCGAACTGGACTGGCGCTCTCCACCCCGACTCCAGCTCGGCTGCACTCGACTGACGGCTTGGCGTTTCCAGACGCCTTTTATGGGGTGGTACGGGGGTGCGTTTGGTCTTCCACCTTCGACCTCTCACCCCCCGCTGGCTCCGCCCCTTTTGGCATTCTGATCCGATCTCGTCGTCAAACGTGGATGTGCGCGGACGTGGTAGAAATCATCGGCTCCCGCCCCAACGAGGGAGTCCCCACGTCTGTCGGCGGAGATGCTGTTCGTTGAGGACGCTGTTGCAGGCAACAAGATGGCGGCGTTTGTGGAGATGAAGGTGAGGAGATGATGTTGTCATTTGTTATGGCGAAGGTAGTGAGATGTTGGTGGTTGTGGTGGAAGTGGTGAGGAGATGATTGTTTGTTTGCCAAAATAAAGATAGCAAAAGAATAACGGCTAACTCAAAGATCACGGTGCACCGTTTTGTGTTCACTGCGCTCATTTCAAGGCGGAGGCCAAGACTGCATTGGGCCAGCCGCACATTCCTGTTCATACCTGCATTTGTTTCATAGCCAGAGGACTGCATTTGGGCAGCCTGGTTCCTGCTTCAAAAATGGCCTGTGGGAGGCATATGCATGCCGGTTGGGGTGAGTGCCTTCCAGCAGCTGAAGACATGAAAAATTTTGTTGACAGACAACGGGGCCTTTTTGAACAGGCCCCGAAGACATCTCAACCTTCAGCTGCGGAGGGAGCCGCTCACCCTCAAACTATGACTAACTTTGCATGCCCTTTTTCCCACAGAGTCCATCAGTCCTGGGCTATGGTTAAGTGTAGACATGTATACAGGTTAAAGTTTAAAATTGCTAAATGCGTTTGCTCCCCCTGCATGTTTGTCGTAGCGCCGGCTAATTTAGTGAAGTTCGTCTGTATGAGTGAATTTTTAGTTAGTTACTCAGCCCGTAGGTTATTTACTTGTGGGACACGGGATACACCATATGTCGACCAGGAATCCGAAGGTAAATCGTACTAGGGGAAACTTACACATGAAAGGCACACGAAAATTTCACCGACTCGGGAACGAGTCTGTAAAAAGGCGGAGGTGTGGTGGTGTTTACGGGTTGTGGAAATTCACAGAACACCATTCAGGTTTCCCAGAGATCAGTTATTGTTCGATAAGTGTGTTCCAGATAGATTTCCCCACCGATGTCTAAAGGGCAATTATTTCGTGTACCGGGCTG
>JAXMNL010000032.1:14670-31034 GCA_035128595.1 Eptatretus atami | reverse complement strand
CAGGCGCGCACGCGGCGGCCTCGTGCGAAGCACAGCACGGACCTCAAAACAGCTACGGCCGCTACTCGGCCTTTGTCCCTCATCTGGTGCCATCTCTGTCGCCATTTCACGCACGCACTCCCACGTGCCATGACGCTCACACACCTTACCATGACACTCTCACTCGGACACGCGGTTGCATGTTCCCGCATACGAACCGCCATTTCTCTATCACACCGCTCTCTCACACACGCGGTTTCTCTCACACACGGTGTTTCTCTCACACACGGCCTTTCACCCACGCTATGCGTGCGTTTCAACACGCATTTTGCCACACTCACAACCACACACACCGGAACAACCACGCTGGGGATTCGCGCCACCATAAGTGCTCCCGGGGTTTCCATACCCCCCAAGCTCCGCGTGCACCCGTCCACAGCACTCGCCCCCTCTAACTCGCAAAGCTCGACCGGACTCACCTCGTCGCGATCCGCTTCAAGGAGCATAGCGTCTCCCTCCGTTCCTGAAGGAGGCTATCCTGCTGCTCGCACCGGGTCACGGGACATTCCCCAAGCTCACCCTCATTGTCCCTCGCCAACTCCATGTGTGTGTGTTCATCTTTAGTTTATTTTAAATCACCCTCTATCTCCCGTGTCTCTGTTATTTCTTTTAATTCCTGCGTCTCCCTTTGTGTCTCTGTTAATTCCGTCACCTCGTTCATTACCTCCGTTCTCTTCCTGCTTTCGTCCTTTTGATTTTTCGGACGTCGTCACCTCGTGTCTCTCTTACACGTTCAGTCACCCGGGCTCCCGGTTATTATCTTCACCCCAGTCTCATTTTTCATGTTTGCCCTAATTGTTGTTTCATCAAAGTTATGTCAATCAAGTCCCGCACCACTAACGTCCTCCAGTGGGATGTTCACACATTCCCTAATCATTTGCTGTTCTACTTCCTGGCCTCCATTTGAGTCATTCTTCCTCTTCCGAGCTTTTTGAGTTGTTCGTTATCTTTCCGGAGTCATCTCTGTGGACTCAAATTTTGCTCTCTCTTGAGTTGGTTAATTTTCAAACTCGTTTTCTTTGTGTTATCGTACCACCGTCTTCTCATGTTCTTCCTTCTCCATCTCATAGTTTCCTTCACATGGCTGATCTCCTTTTCCTGTTTCATTCGTCGTTCTTTCACGATCTCGCGTCTTCAAACCTTGCTTTCTCTCCTTTAGTCGTTTCTGTCCTTTATTTTTGTTTCCTCCATCCACAATGTTCTCTCAGCTCTTCCTCTCCACATCTCATAGTTTTCCTTCGAATTGCCATCTCCGCTTCCCGTTTCATATGTTCTTCACTATCTCCGCGTTACTTCAACCCTTTGCTTTCTTTGTTGTCTCATTGTCTTTCTTTGTGTCTTCCTTTCCCACTGTCTCTCTATTTCTTCCTTCTCCAATCTCACTTTCTTCCAATACTCTTTCTTTGCATTCTCATTTCTTTAATCTTGCTTCTTGCTCTGAATCTCGTTGATTCTGCACAGTGTGTCCTTAAGTTTTCACTCCTCTCCATTCTCTTACTTTCTCTCTCTTATACATCCTCAGCTCCGTTTTGTAGTTCCACTCTCTTTGCTTTGGTTGTTTCTGTAACTCAAAGAGTTTTTTCCCATTGATTCCTTTTCTCAATTTATCATGCCTCCTCAACTCATTCATCCATTATGTCTCCCTCATCTTCTCACCTCTTTCGCATGCTCCTCCCTTCAATTCCTTCATTCCTTGCCGTATTCTTTAGGTCTTCCTGATATTTCTGTTTTATTTTTACTCGTCTTCCAGTCCTTCTCTTTTCGATTGCTCCTTCTACCTCTCGCTTCAGTTGTTAATTCCACATCGTGTTCCATTTTTCCTTTCCAGTTTGTTTGTCCATTCTTCTTCCAGTTCTCTCTAGTCCGCGGAATTCTAATTTGCTCTTTCCTCTATTCTTTCGTTCAGTTTGCTCTTCTCTTGTTCCAATTATGGTACTCCCCTCTTACTTTCCTCATTTCATCCATTAGTGGTCAATTTCCGATTCGTGTTCTCTTGTTTCTATCCGCTTCTTCCCGTAATTCCTTTCTCATGTTTCATTGTTTACTGTATTTCTCACTAATTTTTAGTTGAAGTGCCAGATTCATGTTCCCCTCGCTCCGATTTGTCCCAAAGCTGTTCTGACTCTTCCTCAGTTTTTCCTTTCCTTGCTCCAGAGATTTCTCTCCTCTTTTTATCGTCTCTTCTAGCTTGCTCTTTCGCAATTGCCTATTCTTGGTCTCTCGCTTCAGTTGTTTTAATTCCAATATGTGTTCACGTTTTCCTTTCTAGCTTTTTTTTTCCATTCTTCCTCCATATGTTCCCTCTCTCTTTTATCTTCCGTTCTAAGGCTTTCTCTTATCTGATTGGCCTTGATCTTACCTCTTCCTCAAGTAGTTCCAATTCGATCGTGTTCACATTTTCCCTTTTCACCTTTTTCCATGTCTCCCCAAGCTCTTCTATCCCCCCGAGAATTACTAATTTTGCTCCTCCCTTTTCTTTTATTCAGTCGCTCCCTCTTTGTAACAAAAACCACGAAACCAATCTACTTGCGTCGTTTTCCCCAGTGTTCCGTCGACTGTGTTAGGCTAAAGTTCTCCTCCGCTCCTGAACTTGTTATCCTGTGCATCGGCCAATCGTTGTCTTCCGTGTGCACATAATCCTCATGAACCCATTCGTTGGCTAAAGTCCTTTTCCAACCACGATTGCGTGCCTGGTGCCATCGTCCATTCAATTTGTAATGTACATCCCGGGGGCTCCTGCCTCGGCCTTGCCATGCCCCGTGGGTTGAACCGGTGGCGGAGCGCTCCCCGCCTTGCCGTGCGGCTCGTGCGCATAATGCGGCCGCTCACGCCTCGTGCCGCGCCGAGTGCGGCCACGCGCCATCTTGCGACTTTTGAGTTTGTTTGCCGGCAAAGTTCAGCTCAGTATCATGAGGAGAGCGCCTCACTTACTGCAATGGTAGTGGGATTATAAAAGAAACCGTCCCAAGCCATGGATTTTAATTAAAATAATATTCCTCCATTGCCCCCTGTTCGCCTTGAAGCTGCCATTTTGCGTATCGAATAATTTATACGCTACGTACTTTGGACGGAACGGAGGGTCGCTCTACTACACCCTTGATCCGATTCCCGTTAATTTGGTTTTGGAGACGGAGAGTTTGTGTATCCCGCTCGCTGACACCAGTTGTGTAGTTTCCGGACCCGTCGGCGTGCGGGCGCGCTTTTAGCCAATGGCGGCGCTCTCGCCACGAACGGGCAACCTAGTCGCCAGCTTTTCGGAACAACGCAAATCCAGCCACGGGTGTATGTTTTTAATCGCACGAAAATCAGCCAGCTATTCTGTACGCGCGTCGAACAGGGTCGATCGCCGAATTGTCGTTTACCTATTATGCGACGCAGACCAGAAATATCCGGGGATTACACCTCGACGGGACTGCTCGGAAACGAGCCGCTAAGTCCAGCCGCTCCGTTTGTGGATTGCCGAGCGGTTTTATATCGCCAAGCCCCGCGACTTCATTATATCTTATTCGGCTATTAAAAAGCCAGCTAATATTCCGTAGTATAATGGCAGTCAATGAGGAAAAGACGCCAACGAGGTCAACATTCGGCACAAGACATTTATTACACCACACGCACATATGCAGCATGCAGTATGATGCAATTATGGCAGGCAAAACAAAAAGCAAAGCATTTACGCAAGGCAAAAGAAAAGCAATGCAAATCAAGCAATGGGGGAAGGGGGGGTAGCACGCGAGTAAAAAGAAAGCCTACAGCCGATGTCTATAGTTTATTATGTACAGTCACTTATGCAGTTTTTACTTAGGACTGTGCGCACAAACACACACCAAAAAACCCAGAAAAGAGAAAGAAGAGAACGGACCGTAATGGGAATTCTTGGCTCCGTCCTCCTCGATCCGACCTTCCCCGAAGAGCTTCCTCGCACACGACCCAGAGAGAGCGCCCACAACCAACGACCCAATCCACGCCTCAAGGAGACTGCGAGAGCGCGCTGTGATTCAGCAGAGCGCGAGTCAGCGAGCGCGGCGGCGATGCAGAGCCAGAGGAGAGAGGAAAGGCACGTACGCACACACACACACACACAACACTCCAGAGCTGCTCCTCCTCCTTATATCTCGAGCTCTGCCGCCCTCGCCTCCCGCCCCTTCTTACCAGCACACGTGGGAAACTTCCAGAAGCAAGGGCGTTGTTTCTCCGGATCGGGGCCTTTCTTTTGTCTTTTCCATACTTTCCGTTGCTTTGTTTCATCTCGCAGGGTATTCGTTGGGGGAAAGGGGTGAGGCGTCGCTCATTTCTCCTCGAACGAATGCCAGGCTTCTGCAACCAGTGCCGAGGTGGAAACGAGTGGATGGTGTGCGGTTGTGGTTACGGTGAGTTGTCGTAATGGTGGCCAGTGGCTGGCGTTTCTGTGGTGGTACGGTGATGGGGTGTGGTGGCGGTTGTGGTTAAGGTGGTTGTTGTAAGCGGTTGTGAGAAAGGTGCTGTGGTTGTTGAGTGTGGTTGTGTGGTTGAGAGGCGGATTGGTCAAAATAAAGATAGCAAAGAAAAACACTACCTCAAAGATCACAGCCCGTTACCGAATAAATCCCTTTAAACATCGTGGGGAAATGTAACTGAACACAGACTTTGTCACATAACTGATTCTAGAAGGATACCATTATGGGTGCCTGTGATTTCCACAACCTAACAATATGTAATATATATATATATATTATCATAATATGTATACATTTGTTGTAGATTTCCGCCGTCGGCGTAGCGAACGACCCCCGTTCCTAACATAGCGGTCGCTCGCCCACCGAACGGACAATCCAGTCGCGGTTTCCGGATCAAACGCCGGAAACCAGCACGGGTGTGTTTTTTAAGCACACCACAACCTTTCCAGCACTCTACCACGCGCTACAGAGTCCGATCCCAAAATCTTCGAATTTACCTAATTATTCACAGCGGGTAGGTTCACTAAGAGATTGTACCTCAACGGGACCGCTGAAATAGCCTCAGTTAAGCAGCGTTCCTTTGGGATAACCGGCGGTATTATCGCGCACAGTACCCTTGGACCGACACTTTACCGGCCATTTAAAAACCGAACTATATTCCGAGATGTTAAAGATGGCAGCCAATGAGGAACTGGACGCAACGAAAACAGGTTTACATTTCAACTAAGGACATTTATTATAATACAGCACGTATGCAATTAACAAGCAAAACACGATGCAATATACAAGCAAACAAAAGCGACGACAAAGAACTACGAAGCCGACATTACGAAATGCAATGCAACTTTGTACAGCACACAAATCACTAACAATTTCTACTTATTAACGGGCCCACGGACACACATATGCACACACACACACCCAAGAAACGGTAGCACATGCCTTAATAACGAGCTCCAGCATCGCGAGGAAGGTTTGAGCTTAAACCCAGAGCCTTATCTCGAACCTCACCTTCGTGTGTCTTCACTTGTCGAACCCGGGCTCAGCGAGGAGCGAAGCTGATCCAATCGCTGAAGCCGTCCTCCCGAGGCTCCGCGAATCCTCCCGCACTTCTCAAACGTTGCTAGTGAGATTGACGCGCCGATCCTTCCCGCCGATGGGTCGCTTCCCCGAGGAACCGCCTCCACGAAGAGGTCGGATGAGTCGCACCCAAGCGGAACAAAATGAGAACAAAGCAGCCCACGAACCAAGAAGAAAGGCCACCACTCGCAGCTCAGCGAGTGACGCTACTTCCTTCCAAACAGAGCCGCTTGAAGCAAAAAGCTCTCCCGAAGCCAAGCAAAGCGAAGCTCACGAACCATCAAACAAAAAGCCTCCAAAAAGCCTCCTCCCGAGCCAGGCCTCAGGCGAAGGATCACTGAGGGGGGCCAGCGAAGCAAAAAAGCTTCCGAAGGCCTCAACCCAACCCAACCAAACAGGGACCCGAAAGTTGCTGAAACGGACTACTCTCAACTCCATTCTCCAACTCTGCCCACGAGACAAAGAAAAGAATCTCCTCTATCCTTCTCCCGCCCTTCCCTGCTCCCGGCGTGACTCATGACTCATGCCCTCGTGTTCCATCCCCCGCTCAGCCACGGGTGGGAGGAGTGTTGACATCATGAGTCACGGGACGCAGCCCTTCTTCCTCTTCGCAGAAGAGGGGGGGAAGACGTCTCCCATTGTTTCGTTCCTTAACTAATTAAAATTGATCCGCAGCGCAATCTAATCGATTTCTGAACATTTAACAATGAACGGTGAGCTATCTAGAACAAGCACTTATCGACATAGCTGTGACTAAAGGAACCTGTATGTTGTATGCAATCGAATTCCCAATTCGTAACAATCTATAATATATTATATATACTATATATAAAATATATGAATGTATTGGGAACCCACTGTCTTTGAATCCATGTCATGAAGTTTGTGAACATTCTGCCTGATTAAGTCTTTTTTGTGCTTATTACTTTGTTGAACGATAGTTCGTTCATCACACTTATTTACATCTAAATTGATAAAAAATATGTAAAACCAGAAGCACTGTTAGAGCAGCATACCTTCGCCCCGTAAGGCCTATCCAGAAGAACAATATCGGGTCACAATTCCTTTTGCAAATATGCTAATACAGTAATGTATACTTTGAGGGGCCCTACTCTCAATGGTGAAGAATCGTTAAAATTCTCGTAGTCATGATCCGAATTATCTTCACCCAAAATCTAATCAGTCTGCCCTTTTCAACACCGAACCTGTCTTAAAATTTCATCCGGATCCGTCCACAACTTTGAGAATCCTGTGATACAGACAAACAAACGACAGACAAACAGACAGGAAAGGAGCGTGAAAACAAACTCTTCACCTTCGGTGGTGGAGGTCAAATGAAACAACAGATAAACTTCATGCACATAAGACACATACTATGATTCTGGAGCATTTAAACCTGTCTTCTCGTAGAGTGCATACCTCCATCACACTGGTCATCCATCCACAACTTTTTGAGATATCGTTCGCTAATATCACTAGTGTAGATATATCAACATGATCCACTGAAGGCACTGTGAATTAGAGGCACATACCCCCTCCAATAATGCCTGGATACTGAGAACATAATCGGACCCAATACATTTTTGAAAATATTCATGCTTAATACAGTACTATCGTTTTTGGCCCATCTCCTACAATGTGAAGAATCACTATAAAAAAAATAATATTCTTGTATCCGGATTCGATATTCACAAGAATCAATCAATTTGTCCTTGCGACACATACCAACCTATTCACAAGTTTCGTCCAAATCTGTCGCATCCAGCCTGAATCCAAAATGTAATCGGATTTTCTTGTCACCTAACCAACTCACACCAAGTTTCATCTAATCCGTCCGCATCCTTTGAGATATCATGCTATGTATCGTTTTTGTCCCCATTTCTCAATGGTGAAGAATCACTTCAGAAATTAAAGAATTATTCATATCAGGATTCTGGATATACAAACAACATGCTAATTCAATTGTCAAACATCACACACCAACCTGTTACCAAATTTCAGTTCAATAACCCTTCCATAACCTTTGATATATGTGCTATGTAGTCGTAGTTTTGGCGCATCTCCAATGGTGAAGAATCACTTTTTAAAAAATTCTAAGCATCCAGCATTCGGGTCAGATCTTCACCAAATCTTAACAATTCGTCCTTGTGAACACACCAAACTGCCACTAAGATTTGTGCAAATCAGTCACAACGTTTTGAGACTATCCCGCTCACAGGCAGATAACAGAAATGAAAAATTTCCTTGTCCACCTTCGGCGGCGGATAATAATTCGATTCAGCCATGGGTAGTTAATGGACAACTTCACCTGAAGCGGCTCCACTAAAGCCACATCAAACCCTGCTGTAGAACCAAGACTTTTATTGTGCCTGAAATCACTTGTCACGGTGTTTGAAAAAAGTTGATTATCAAATTCAGATTAGGACCACCAATTGTGAAGTGTTGTCTCCTGAGCGTTCTTGTGGTTTGATAATGCAAAATGGCAAGCATGGAACATAACAGCTAAATTAATTTTATTTCTGCAACCGCCTTGGAGAGGGACCCGCACCTGAATAGCTTTGGTTGGAAGCAGAACATTGAAAAAAAATGGGAGCAGGCAATGATTCGTGTTTGGAAAAGAAACGGACTTTTACTGTAGCATGTCGAACTTATGTGTATATGTTCATCTCATATGTGGCTGGCTATGATGATTTTTTTTAAACATTTACTAGCTGGCTTGCTTTACCAATGTTCCTAAATAAACTTCCTTCCAAGGATCTGGACAAACTAATCCAGTTCTGGCCCTTCATAGTCAGGAACCCCCTGCACTACAAGAAAGACATTCAATGCATTTTGTGATAGAATTGGGATATATACTGTAGAAAAAGAGTGCAGAGTATGCAGGTGTATGAAATTCCATGTAAAGAGAGACAAACTAGAATAGAATGATAGAGTACTTCGTTGTCTGCTTGTCCAACCCATAGTACATTCACGTAAATTTATACCAGCTGCTTTCAAAAGGATTAGCAAAGCATGTAAGATGAATTCTAAGGGAGTTAAAATTTGGCAAGCAAAGTCATCAATCCAGAGACGCACTGTATTACCAATCTCGCATTGGGAGCAAACTGTTAGAGTCCGATTGGGCGAAGCAGGGCTTTTGGTCTTTCATCATCATGTCAATGGCAACAGCTGACAGGTGCTTGAAACATTACCTTTTTTGTTGAGTATTGCGAGCGCTATTTCAATTTGAGAATTTGCTTGTTGCAATTGGTACACCAATAATCTCCAATTTTGATAAGGTGGTTGGTGGACCTTAACTCGCAAAGCACTTGAGCAGACTTCACTTAACATGCCTCCGAAGAATAACGTACTCCAACAATTAATTACCCTCCATTGGATTGGACAGCATTTTAGTCAAATACGAACACCAGACCCAAAACATCTGAACTGCTTGCATGCGAGTGGCTCGAGGCATTACACGGTCTTCGTTAATACCATGATAAATGTGAAGATTTGTTTACATTGTAGTCGTCAGCCAAAAAAAAACATATCAAGGAATGAGATGCATGACATTTCTCAATAATTGAACTAGACTTGCAGCGCATTTGGTATTGCACCCTGAGTATCTGGCACTGGTTGACGTGTGCATTCAAGAAGCTTGGCGCCTCATCCCGTCAAATGAACATCATCACTTTTAGAGTCTCTCTTAACCAGGCTGGAGCTATGAGCGAGCCTTCTCACAATACTTCTCAAGCAAGTGTGGGCCATCAAGCTTATTGCCTTACCAACTACTATTGCACGTCGTAAGTTGGTAAGTAAATTGGTATCTGCTATTTGAGGTGACTCGAAATGCGATAAAGCGAAAGCGGCATAAACTTGTCCAACAGAATTTTGTTTGAACTTTCTACTCGATACTTGCCCGCTTGTTTTTACATCGCGTTTGGAAAGCAGCTTCACACATTTCAGATAAAAGAAAAATTCCTTGTAAACATCTCCTTGCCCATGATACATGGACTCATGAAGCTCATTGTCATCTTAAAGGAGCGTTAAAAGGTATGACTCAGATATGCCTGTGGGAAGGATGAAGCAGTAAATCTGTAAATTGAAACTATAAATACACCTCGATTTCCTTATGAAAGGTAATTGAAACAACGTGGTGGATGCGTCAATTGAAGGCAAATTTCCATATTTTTACAAAAAACTTTATTTAAACCCAACCAAACAAATAGATAAAGGATTAAAAATATGAATAAAATGAATACTAAAAAACGATTTTGTCAAACTTATTGGCTGATTGTGCCTGGCCCCATCCAAAGCCAAACCACAGAGGGTTAAGCGAGTTACGTGCTTAAGAGTTTCATCATATTTCTCGCAAAAGAGTAGGCTGTCTTTGATGATGCTGGGCTGGGAGCCAAATTCCCTGCATTTGAATTAAAATGTATGGGTGTATAGTAAGGCTAATTGTATAACATATGTAATAATGTTAAGTTAATATGTGCAGATAATTTTACGGTGTGGAAATTCACAGAACCCATTTCAGGTTCCCCGAGGTCGTTATTCGGTAAGTGGTGTTTCAGGTTAGATTTGCCGGGCGTGCATCTTTGAGTAGTGTTATGCTTTTCTATCTTATTTTGAACAATAAACACAACACAACAAACACAACGACAACCCACGCCGGTTTGACCAGTAGATCTCCAGCACGGCCCGGCTTGCGGTACTCCAACACGGCGCGTTCTGCCGGTGATCTCTAACCACGGCCGCGTTTTGACAGGTGATCTCTAACACGCCGCGTTTGACAGTGATCTCTTAAACACAGCACGTATTGACGAGCAAGATTCGTATCAAAACGAGCGTTACCCTCATGAAAAGAGCTGGCATCGAAAGTGAGAGGGGCGGACCAGCCGGGGTGAAGGGATACGAAGGTATGAGAGCGAGCACCCCCGACCGAAAAGAGCCGTGCTGCAGACGCCGAAAGCGAGTTGGGCTGGGCCGTTGGAGAGATTCGGAGTCTGGAGTCCAGAGTCAGTGGTGGTGGATTGGGAGAGCACTCCGAGTTTCGTGCTGCGCTGGAAGGTTCGTGGCTTCGGTTGCCGGTGGATGGAAGACGCCCCGTGAGAGCGGAGACGTTCGCGATTTCGGCAGTTGGTTCGCTGGGGGTCGCCGGGCGCAACCAGGAGCCTGAGTCGGACCCATCACTCCTCCAGTGCGTCGTCGGCTAGGACCATCCGCCGCATGGAGGCCGCACGACCGCGGGGAGCAGTCGGAGCTCGGGAGTCCGGCCAGACACGAGGTTGCGCCGAAACCAGGATCTAGCGAGTCACCAACGAGAGTGCCAGGAGAAGCCCGCTTGGTCTCTCGGAGCCCCTTCAGTAATCCCGGCTCCGAGCAATGTATAAAGCTCACGAGCCCTGTCTTCTTTCTGGGGTTTGGATGGAAAGTCTTGTGGCGCCTTGTTACCTAAGTAGAACTATTTAAGTGCAATGATGTTACATAACAAAGAACACGGCTGTAGGTTTATTAGCTCGTATCGTCCCATTCCCCATCTCATTGATATGTGCATTTAAAAGAAACTTCACCATTTTTGAATGTTACACTGCTGTTTGTGGTTCACCTTTTGCAGTTGACTGCCATGATGCCAGTTCGCGAAATATTAGCTGGCTGATATATCAGATAAAACGTACATCTGGTCCGACGAGGACTTGCGTATATAAAACCGACTCGGCAATCGCATACGGACGGAGCTGCTAAGCGGATTCGTATTTCGTGCAGGCCCCGTCGAGGGTATAAAACGCCGCATTTTGTCCGCGCGAATAGTTAGTATATCGGACCATTCAGGCGATGACCCTGCTAGCGCCTGACAGAAGAGTTGGCTGGTAATATGGTGTGTTAAAAAGAACACCCGTAGCTGGTTCGGCGTTGATCCCGGAAGCTGCGACTAGATTGCACGTTCAGTGGCACGCGCGGCCGTAATTGGCTAAATCGGTTGTCCGCCGGCGAACGGGCGATAATCAACAATTATATACTATATATATATTATATATATATATAGTATACTATATATCATGTATATATGTACATCATACACTCGTATAATGTAGGGAATGTGAATGAATACGATGTTGTATATGCTTCATCATTCCTCGGAGGAATATGACAAGGATGCATTGAAAACATTCAGGTATTATTCAGGACATCCCGAAGGTGTGTATTCGCTGGTTCGTCTTGATTCCATTAAGTTGTTGGAAAAAAAATTATCACCCATCGCCATTTTTTTTCTTCGGGAGAGGGTGTTGCAATATCGAATTATCCGAAGCTACTGTATATAAACTGCGCTGGATTATTATACTATATATACACATAAGACAGTAGCATGTGTTCCTTCATATACGTACAACCGGGTTATTTTTTATTTTTGGGGAGCAATTGAAGAGGGTAGCGTCTGGGCCTTTTCAGCACCCAAATAAGAGATGTTGTCAGAAGAACGTGTTGGCACATACTTGGACCAAGATCACCCACAGGGTGGGTATTCGATATGGTATTATATAATAAAGATTAATAATTTAACCCCCCCCCCACCCTGACTGTTCCCATAGGAGTGGGTTGCTTTATAGTGATAATAATGAGATTACTCCATATATATTGTTGTGGATTCTTGCGTCCGGCGTGCGGTGCGACCGCCTTAGTCCAAGTTGCGGCCGCCGGGCACGAACGGAGCAATCCAAAGTCGTAGGCATTCCAGAAATCAACGACCGAATCCAGCTTCGCGGGTTTTTAACACACATAAACCAGCCAATCTCTTCTATTCCACGCGCCTACAGGTCGGATCGCCATTGTCGATGTACTAATTATGTCGCGCAGGACAGAAATGCCGGGAGTTTATACCTTCAACGGACCTGCACGAGAAAACGAGTCCGCGTTAAGCAGCTCGTTCCGTATTGCGGATTGCGAGCGGTTATATATCGCCACATTCCCGTCGGACCAGATGTAGTTTTATTCGGCTTTTAACAGCCAGCTAATATCCAAACGCTTAATGGCCAGTCAATGGAGGAAGGACGCAACGAGCAGGTTGACATTTAAATGGACATTTATTTGAACACAGGCATGCAAAGCAATGAATGAATGGGATAGGGACAGACACGAGCAAAACTACAGCCGAGTTTCTACTATGAAAGTAAAAGCAAATACAAACAGGCACTTACATTTCCTACTTATTAGACAGGCCCCAAACACACGTACGCACACAACAAACCCAAGAATGGTGAGCTGATGCCTTTAATAAGATTCAACCGAGAAGGGACAGATGACTGAACCTAAACCTATCTCGAACCTCTTCCACCTCGTTGTGGTCTTCAAGCACTGTTCGACCCGGGCTCCAGCGAAGAGCAGCTGATCCCAGATCACCATTGAGCTGTGATCCTTCCGAGCTCAGCGAATCCTCTGCGCTCCGAACACGTTGCTGTTAGATGACGGCGCCGATCCTTCGCGTCGATGCATCGCTTTCGCTGAAGAAACCACCTCCCAAGATGAGGCCAAGGAGTCGCACCAAGCCGGGAAACCAGCGGAGAACAAAGAGCTCCACGAAACAAAGCACCAGCCCGAACCGGACGACGAGTATAGATGCAAACTCGCGCGACTCTCGCAACGCGCTCCTCTCTCGATGAACAACAACAAGCTCGGCCGAAGCAACCAGCTCAACTCTCTTTCGATGAAACAAGCACAAAAAGCCGAACACCTTCTTCTTCCGAACAAAGCCAGAGCCCAAAGCGTACCGAACAAGCAGAACCAAAAGCCTTTCTCCCTAACCGAGCCAAGCAACCCGTAAGGGCCTACTACAAAAAGCAAGCCGAAGCAAAAAGCCTCTCCCCAAGCAGAGGCATCTCTTCCTTATCCTCTTCACTCTCCCCCGCTCCCAGATGACTATCCCGGCCCGCAGCAACCAGCGGGTGGGAGGAGTTGTTTACTCAGAATCACGGGACGGAGGCTGTATTCCTGCTTCCAGAAAGAGGGGAGGGCGGCTCCTTTGTGTTATTAATTATCTCCCTAACTATTAAATTGAATCGGCAGCGCATTACTCGTTTCTGCCCATAACAAAATGGAGGTGAGCTGTTATGGAACATGACTATCGACAAACTGAGCTTAAGGAACCTGAATGTTGTGTGCGATCGAATTCCAAATTCGTAACAATATGATAACCAATGGATGGATAGATCAAATGAATGGGGTGTGAATGAGAGTAATTGGTAATCGCTGGCTGTTCCTCGCTTTCAATATTCGAGGGAATAGAGCAGAAATGAGAGGAAATTGAACAGTTGAAAGCATTTTGGCGCGAACCAAGGACCAATAGGATCCAAAGTGATACCTGCAGTGTGCACATCTGATCGTAGCTGAACAAGCGGTTGGCTAAAGCTTATATGCACCTTTGGCTTCTAGCTTGCTCCCTTTGAGTTGCAGTTTTCCTCATGCATGTAATGCTAACAGTGGACCAGGTTACGCCACTGTGACCAGTCCAGCGCTACCTTTCCCAACTGTTGACCACCATGATAGCTGCTTACGGACAGCTTGTTGACCATATATTTTTTACCGCAGGCCACTGATACCTCTTGCTAGACTAGAGGAAGTGCTTCATAGAAAATTGCTTTGGTGTCTGTCTAATCTATGTGGACTGTTGTCCAGTTGTGAAGCTTGTAAGTGTGAGGTGTGTATTCTACACTTGGTGCGTCAGTATGCTGAAGGACCTCAGCGATTAGAATATGATCGTGCAGAGATTCCTAAGGATTTTCACAATGTCATTGCATCACTGCTGCAGGTTCTTAATATGCTGCTACACAGTGTGTATATGTCATGCGCAGTAGGATGGTTGTAGGATGAGTTGCTTTGTTGATTTTGCACTTGGTTTAATGCTGATACTCTTATATGACTATACCAGACTGCAAAGGGCATGCTGCGCTTGTATGTAGTATATAGTAGTTGAGTGTCGACGTGTTTGCTTTTGCAAAACCAATGTCCAAAGTAGGTGAACTTTTTCACTGGGTTAGTACCATAGCCATTAAGTAGAATTGAAATTCTCTGGATGTACAAGTGGGGAGGTTGGTGAGAATTTAATGTTCGATGTTGCATTTTAAAACTAAATATTTACCGTCATTGCAAATATGTCAGTAATTTCTATGAATATCGGCAGAGAACGTGTTGCAACGAAGGCTAATTCATCGGCAAGATAAGTTCATGCACAAACTGACGGGACTTTGCTTTAGTCCCGAGTTTTGAGCAAGTTGGAAGAGTTTCCATCTGATCTGGTTGTTCAAGGTGGGAATTCACAGTTTATGCAATGACTGCGTTGTGCAGAACAGCTTGCCCAGGACCATTGAGAACAGTGGGTGCCAGCAGGACACCTTTTTCACCCCATGGTACAACTATAAGTTTCCTGATATGCTTTTGCAAAGAAGCTTGAGGCTTTTCATATCACTTTAAGTTGTTGTCATTTTTGACAAACCTCTGTGGGCAGCAATACTCTATAAAATTGGTTCAGAGCGTAGCTGTGGCTGATGCTGTCAAAGCTTTTTGAGAAGCAGAAGACAGAACAGGACTGTGCATTAATCGCTTTTTCCTGAAGTTGTCAGAGAGGAATACCATATTTTATTCATTTTCTTTATCTCTTTTACTCTTTATTTTTCTCTTTCTAGAACCTATCTTCTAAGAGAAATGACTTATTGCCAGGACGTTCTGTAAAGCGACTTCGCTGCGCTTTGGTTTGAGGCATGGAGTATAGCAGCTGAAACCCGAATCTATCCAGTTCCTCCTGATCCATCTTACTCGTTAATTATTCGGTTCTTTGATAACTCCAATACAGTATTTGTCTTCCGTTGAAATACCGTTACGAAAACCCGTTTATATTTCAGGGAGTAATCTGTAGCCAATTTCCCATTTTGCGAAGATTTTTCCACCGCTGATAGAAGAGCTATTCCGCTCTTTTCCTACTTCATGCGATCCCCTTTATGTGTAGGAATGATGATCAAAGCATTTTGACGTTGAGAAGTTCTCATCATTCCAGCTGCGTAAATAAATGTGAGACAGCCTCTGCAGTGGTCCTCCATGCTTGTAAGTTTCAACTGAATTCCATTGAAACATCGATGGCTTCCATTTTCCATACTTAATTACATCCGTGAGTTCTGTTTTTATGAGAATAATCAAGATCGTGTCGAGGTGGTAGTTGTGGATTTTACCGAAAGATGATTCTACAATGCGTGAAGGATGATGAAGAAGATCCTAAAGTGCTATCTGTTTATGAGTTTTTTACTGCCATGTGTGGCTCTTTTATTAGGCCAACACAATTACATGTGGTGCTTACACTTCCTTCAGTGCACAAAGAACCTGTTAGCATTATTTTGGTCAGCAAAATTCTCTGTTCTTTTCTTGCTTATGCGCTTGGCTTCCTCTTCTTGCATGTATGCAGCTTGTTCGGGTAGCTATCTTCTTGGAAAGTGTGGCTTGCTGCTGATGCTGTCCCCTCTACCAATACACCTGTACTCATTTCGCCAACCTCAGAAGGATGGACAGCGAGTCAACCCCACCTGGTGTAATTTAGCAGCCACGGGCTCAAACTCAGGACCCTTTAGGGGAAATTTTTTTTTCCTAAGCCAGCCGCTCTCACTGCTAAGCCAACACGCAGGCTTGTTCAGCAAGTGATTGATTTCTCAAGCTTTATTATCCCACCAAGCTTCCTGTTTTATAAATCCCAGATTTGAAGATTGATTTGCCGTTTTGTAGTCCTTTCTCGGTTCTGATGTCGAAATCAAACAGTAACGGCAGCCTGAAGCCGTTTGTTTATCTCTCTTT